>JXPG01016754.1:31855-43089 GCA_001015175.1 Megaselia abdita
AACCGAACAAAACGCTTTTGTACGGCTTCGATACGGTCAATTTGGGTTTGGTAATACGGCGAATGGCGATCTGGTGATAAATTTACCACTAAGTAGTAAAAATATTAGCAAAATATTTAATCAGTATTAATTTATATAAATAGTAAAAATCACTACTTAAGAAATAACTTTAATTACTACTTAATTTCTAGATTGTAGTAAAAAATAGTAATAAATTCATTTAGTAAAAATTTCTACCAATACTAAAAACTGCTAATCCAAAAATACTTCATTTTACTATTTTTTAGTAAATATTACTGAGCGAAATGCACTTATTTTTATTAAATATGAGTTACTATTTTGAGTAGCAAAATTTACTACTTTTTAGTAAGTAAAAAATTACTAAAATGTTACTATTTTAAATAGGTTAATTAGGTTGGTTTTTGACAGTAGTGGATTTTTAGTAAAATGTACTTCTTATTTTACTACAAAGTAAAATTTAAAATTTTAAGTAAATTTCGATATTTAATAGGAAAATTTGCTATTAGTTCGTAGTATTTTGATATTATTCTAATATACATAAATATAAAAAAATAGGAAAAATGTATAAATTTAGTAAATTTTACTACTACAATAATTTCACCACTAATTTTTAACGAATTTCGCTCTTATTTTTTGTACGTAATTTACGTTACGTAAACCTTGACGTAACGTTAATAAAGGCAGCCTCTCGTCTATTCTAGACTTTAATTAACCTGAAAGTTTTTATTCAGTTGAACAAAAGAGGGTTTTGGTACTGGTTTTTCCGCACTAGTGGTCGCTAACTTTTCGGTAAATTATAGCCAACAAAATATTTTAAAACCATCTTTTGATTTCGGTTTTTAATTTCATGTTTTTTAAACGTTTATGGAATTTATTTTAATTTTCAATAAAATTAAATAAAAGCTTAAATGAAACCTATCAAAACCTAACCAAAACTTATTTTAAACATTTTTTCTAACAAATATTAACTAAAAAAAACTCCAAATCAATTCAAAGTGTTTTGAAAATATAAAAAAAAATTAAATTAACAAAATAAAAAAATATAAAAAATCAAAGAGTCTGTTAGCTTGAATTATTTCCATGACCAAAGCTTTTTCCGTTAACAATAGTTTCCCTTCGCTTCGCTCAAACCGTTGTCTTCACAATTTGTATTTCTTAGAACTAAAACAAATATTGATGACTTTTTCTTGAGTATTAAAAAATCCACGCGAGTTCGATAAAACTACAAATCAATAACCTCCTAATGATGTTTTCTCACAAGTCTTCGCTCGTTCGTTCAGAGGATATTCATTTGATAATATCACTAAATCACTTTTAATCAAAGCGAAGATGAAGACGTAACATATAACGTATACGCCAAAGACCACAATAATAAAACAACAAAACTGCCTTTTTAAATTGAAAATCCCCAGTTTTTTTTATGATCTAAAAGTAATATAGATTAATTAAAGGAGATTTTATTCTGGTCTCGAAAACTGGATTGAAGTCTAGTTAATGATATTGCGTGGTTGAAAAATGGATTTTATCGTTAAAAGTGACATAAATTTCTGAGTTTGAGACACGTTTTGTATGTAAAATATATCTTGCTGGCTTTTGTGTATTTTAATAGGCTTTTTATTATGAACCTATTTTTTTTTTTGCTTTTTTGTCATGTAAAGTTTGCATAATGAGTTCTTTATTGTCTATTTTCTGCGTGGAATGTGGATCGTTATCATGTGGTATTAGATATTGCAAAAAAGTGGTTATCGTTGACCATACAAAGCGTGACCACTTTTAAAGACCAGTAGCAGACTGACTTGACTGTAGCATAAGAAACCAGAAGCCTACCCTCCATTTTGTCCTGGCCACCAAAAACATAAGAACGAAGCAGCAAAAAAACTACAAGAAGTTATGTAGAATGTGCTGTATACAATTATCTTTTCAGCCATGTTTCTACACACATTTATTGCATTTTAAAATGCACAAGTACAACAAACCATTAAGAAGAAGACCGTAAAAAGTTGTTCCCTTTAGAATGAACGGACGAACGTACGAAACGAAAGAACGTTGTCGTATAGTCGTCGACCAGCCAGTCCAAGACGTCTTCACCACACCACACCACAGTCTTGAAATTCAATTGCATAACCTTGGACTGAATTATTAAAGACCTGAGGATGGGGAGAAGACAACGGACGAACAGAATGGCGAAAGAATGGTTGAAGCAAAAGAAGTAATAATAAGTGAGGTACAGTCATTTTCCTTTGTATTCAAATTTACAAGAAAATGCTAACTAAAAAGAACAAAAGGTCTGTTTTGTGGATGCACTCAACCAGCTATAGCATCCAGTTAGCAACCAACCAGGTTGATGAACCTGATAAGATCACGAGAAACCAAAAGTAGATTCAGCGCTATAGTTTCCATTTCATTTGAAAATTCTTTTGATTGAAAATTATTGGTTGGGTTTTTAGTTCTCATGTATTTTTTTGAAGGCTGGATGTTTAGTATCTGCTACTCTTTCTGAATTCAACACTCTTTGTCTTTGAAGGAGTTCAGGAGATAGTTATAAGTTTGTAGGCTTATCAGGGTTTGAATCCCACTGATATCAAGCGGCTTTTGAACAGTGAGCCCTACCTCTACCGGATACCACCAAACACCAGAACGAACACCGCGACACCTATCAGATATGCTGAGAGATAGATCTCTTGAATTAATTATTCTTTGTTGGTTTCATTGTGATTAAGACCCTGCAAATATTGATGACTTCTCCTTTGAGACCTCATGTAGAATACGGACACCAATTTAAATATTGTAAGAAAAAATATAGAAACAAATAGCTTTAGATACTTGAGCTTTGATGTTCAAAAAAAATTCTCAGGAATTATCATCCTCTCACAAAATGCTTCAACTTCCTACCAATTTCTAATTGAATCCTAAATACAACGTCATTAATTTTTTGTAACATCTTGAAAGGTCCTTCTGACTGACAAGTTTAAGACTCAATCATCGAGGGTTGGGAAGAAGAGCTAGACCCTTTTCGGTCAATTCAGTCCACCCCGTCTGAAAGCGGAGTTAATGGAGTCGTCCTTGACTTTGGTATCTCCAGAAATTCTACACTACTCTTGAAAAACAGTTGACGAAATGTCAACATTGATGGAAGTTGAATTCTGTATTGGAACACCGAAACGATTTATCCATTGATTGCCTATAACTTCCGCTACAGCTACTGCTTTTAGAATGTGAATTGAACAAAAAACCTCTGGCCATTTGATGAAATAATCTATTATTACATGCAAGTATTTATTCCCATCGGTGGACTGCGGAAGTAGACCAGCAACATCAATTGCAATCCTTTCCTAAGGACGACCAACATTGTAAATGTTCATACCTTTCGGGCTGACATCGCGGAGAGTTTGCCGACTGTTAATTGGTTTACAATCATAGATAACTCCAATTGACTTGTTATTCTATTGGCATTTTGAAATTTCACTTCATGATGTAGATACAAGGCTTGCAGCTATCATCACAGTAATCTTGAAAGAAAGTCTGCATTTATATGCAGAACTCAATGTCTAACTCATAATTTTGTAACCTTTCCAGCCACCTGGCTAACAGTCCTTCAGGATTCTCGAAGCTAAGCTACCGCTTCAAAGCGTGATCTGTTCTAACCTCTAACGGCAGTCTATATAGATAATTATGGAAATTCCGAATAGCAGGCGCTTTAGTTAACTTGCTACTGTATTTACTCCTTTATCTTTATCTTCCATATCAATAATTTCAGTGCAGACACAACCAATTCCTTCATCGTTGCTATATCATCACAATCTATTAAGAACTTTTCACCAGGAGCAGAAACAGCAAGGACTGGATGCTGAGACATCATTTCCTTCTGTTTTTTAAAAGTTGCATGGTACTCCGTTTCCTAAGCCCGTCTTATGTTCTTGAATGTAAAATTATGTAAGCAAGTATTATACGTCCTTTCGAAAAGGATTAAGTGCTATCCTCAACCTCTCAAAAATGTCTCTTGAATTGTTTAAGAAGTGTTCTTGAAAAGTTAGACCGTGAAGTTAGCTTTACATGAGCCTTTCTAATTCCGCTGTAGAAGGCGCATTGAGAGTCCCAACTTCATCCAATTGATTGGGCATCTATTTATACCTGCAAATACCCGCTCTCTCAATCCAGTGTAGAGAATAAATTGGATCCATGAAGGGTATTTATAATGTGTCATCGAGACAGTATGGATAACTGCCATTCAAGGTGACTTCATTCAACTGGCGGTAGTCCTGAGTCCTGGTTTTAGTCTTAATTGTTCTTCCCATATCATTGCCGTTCCACGATATATCTCCTAAGAGACTCTAAATGTTCATGTTATTTTGCCCTAAATTGTCTGAGCTTTTAATGTGAAGAACTTTTGGATTTTGTTAGGAAAATGATAACTTCTACGACTGCTTTCAAGTTTTTTCTAGAGTAGAATTTCCATATACTACGAATGATCTTGACATTGTCATGGTTACGTAGTTAGCTTGTGTAGGTGCTAGCACTCTTGCCTTCCACTGTGACGATTCTGAGTTCGATCATTAGTACACACGTCAGAATTTTTCGTGAGAAATTTTCTTTAATGTGAGTCGTATGTACTATATTCGATGTTGAAGAAGTAAAAGGGTACCTCTGATGTAGAAAAGCAGAAAATAATATGTTAATATTATACTCTTCATCTAGACTATATAGAAGATGGTAAGGGGCCAGACGATGAAGTCATACTTCTTGGTGACTCCAATTTTTCCGGAAAAAAGATGTAAGAGTTTCATAATAATTTCACCTATCATATATATACATCATATAAGTAAAGTTCCTACAATTCCTACTTTAGTGAGTAAATAAATTTATTTTTATAAATGTTGTCTGCAGTTAAAACTTCTACACGAGTAAGTAAAATTTCCGTATATATAGTAAAAACTTCTACATGAGTATGTAAAACTATCACAACTGTAGGAAAAACTCCATCAATAAGTAAAACTCTCACATCTGTTTGAAAAACTACATGATTAAGTAAAACTCCTACATGAGTAAGTAAAACTATCACAACTGTAGGAAAAACTCCATCAGTAAGTAAAACTACAGAAACCAACAATTTTAAAAGAGAATGAACTACTTATTTAATTTTCAAGCAACATAGCTTCATTTCGTTTTTCAGAACACACATAAGCTTTCTTACAAGTCACATCGCATCCCTTTCCTTGTTTTCCTTTGAACTCATTCTTATACAGAAATATCTTGCAATTAGTGGATCTCGAACATTGTCCTTACTTATTGATTTTCATATCAAGACAAGCATTTTATCAGATGGGCTATGACAGTCAACTGGGAATAGTCTACTAAAAAAACAATATATGCATATTCTTTAAAAAATGTTTGCTAATTAGTTCTACGACATTACTGAACGTGCAGTGGTTTTTTGATGTAGGTATTTTTCCCACATTTTTAAGTATTTTACCCACACCATTTGAAGTGTAGGAGTTTCTCCCACATATGTTGGTATTTCTCTTATTACGAAGCATATAGGTATTTTTCCTACTTTTGCAGATGTTGTACGAATTTTTCATATCTCTCCACAAAAGTAAGTAACTTACTTATTTATGTAGACATTTCTCCTACTCCAAAATGTACCTACCTAGGAATTTAAAAACATATTTATTCTACAAATTTAAGAACTTTTCCTATTTTGGTAGGTATTTGATTTTACCTACACGTAACGTAGGAAAACCATCTTTAAGAATGTATTGACAGATTTTCTTATTATTCCAAATTGAGAGGTATATTTAAGACAAAGCAGTTCAATCACTTTGGCTTAGATTATTCCTTTCAAAGCTTTTGAAAAAAACATCAACTACTGCTGTTTCTAGATTCCATGTGACTTATAATATAAGCCGAGGATATTTGGTTTTGAGATGTGATTGTCAAATCTCTTGGTCTTAGCTTCTAAGTGTGGTGTTCCACTGTGTATATCCATATTTAGCTTAGGCTTCCCTATTTTTCTTACATGTCCTTTCTTGCAGGAAAAGTTTTCTTTCTACACTTTTCCTGTGCCCAGCAAAAGGGAGTCGCTTTCTAATCAAAGAAAGCCTAATCTTGACTCTTTCGGTTCCGGTTCCTCAACTTTCAGCTCGTCTTTCTTGACAATTGAGCCTTTAGCTTAACTTCATTATATCCTACTTCGTCGTCCTCCCCATCATCCTCCTCCTACGTTTTCGCCATCTTGAAAATAATACGCATCAACCTCTCAATTATCTAGACATTAATATTTACCCGTCTTCCCCTAATATAATACAAATCTTAGTGAAAGAGTTATTAAAAATAAATCGATGAGGAATTTCATGAACCATAGGGGAGAGTTGCTCTTAATGAAATTTTTGGCTTAGACTTTTATTGTCAAGACTTACCATAATATCCTATTTTAAGTGATGACGTTACTCTTACAGCATCCATAGAAATTCCTATGAATACCCTCTTACCAAAGTCATGAACTATACATAAGTCCCATATAGAAAATTCTAAGAAAAACAAAAACCAGAATAAAAAGCCGTTCTACAAGATATTTTCAATTTTATTTGAAAATACTGCTAATTGACTCTGACTGTTTACAACTTTTATCTCAAACGATGTTGCCAATGTGAACCTTATCTCAAATGTCTCTTAAAGATTATTTTATTATTTCATTACGAAACGGGATATATCTCTGAAGGACATTACTCCCATGTTATCAAAGTTGCAAAAACATATTATATATCTAATAAACCTGATCTAGAGTTTCTATTTCATTTGAAAAGACTTCTCTAATTGACGATGATTGTTAATAAATTTTATCGCATTTATTGTAAAATAATAAATGGCCTCACTATGAATATCAAGGAAACCAGTTACTAACTACCAGGCTGAAGCAGCATCTAACAGAAGCTGAGGATTTAATTTATAGCGCGAAACTCTCACTCACACAGATCCACAAAAAAATGAAGGAAATACGTGCGGGAATTTCAATAAAATATCGATTTGTGCTACTCTGTCCTCCTTCCTTTAGCCTCTATGATCTTCCTTCATCGTTATAAAACTCTCTCTGTATATGCTCGGTTGGAATCGAATCGAATGCTATAGCAATCTTTCAAAACTCCAGCAAATTCCATAATTTATAGCGGTTAAGTAGCATCATCGTTTCTCTCTGTAAAATATGGATATGGTTTTCAATGGCTAGGCCAGGCAGGCAGGCAGGACCTACCAACCAACGTTAAGGTAAATCCAATGAACATGGCTATGAATATGAATGTGGAAATCCTCTTTTTAACGTTTTATTGGGGTTTAAAAAGGATATTATTTCAGTATCAGTATTGAGGCCATACAATTAACAGGTTATACCTTGGGAGTATTGTTTGTTCTTTTCGGTTCGTTGTGGGGTTTAAGTTATTCTCTTGACCCTAATTGAATTCTCGTATTAAGGGATATGGATTGTTACGACTTCAGTATTCAATGCTCAGGGGTTCGCCATTCAGATATTAAGCAGATGCGAATGCTTGCGATGACATTTATATATTAACTGTACTTTCGACTTATTTATGGTCAATGGACAGTTTGGGGGAGAAGTAATCAATGCGAACTGGTTGCTGGTACTTACAGAATTAATAACTTTTTTAATTAAAGGGAGTAATGGATACGCTTTGAAGAACTACAAGCTGGTTGATAGACTATTGGGTTTACCACTGAAATGGGCTATGTTGATATTCAATCAATACCTGACTCTTCATAAATTTATGTTGACTCTTGTTTGTATATAGTGTGTTCATATAATAATTGTTTGATGTCCGTGTTCGAATTCCAGCACTAGCGATATTTTTTCTTGTTTGTATAGTCCATAAACGAACAAAATATATGAAAGCTATCATTGTCAGTGTTAGCATTCAACTTGAAGATACCTGACCATTCTTTAGATGTTCAATGATATCTTCAACAACCTACTACTAAAACAAAGACAAGATAGGAAAATTTAAAATTCCCTCGTATAACACCACAAAAAGTGATGCACAAGATTATGCCAGAAAGAGAATAATATCTCTCAATTTTTTGTTTTTAGCCTGAACGAAATAAATATAGATTCTCAAAAATGTTGAAGCATTTTAAAAAGTATAGACAACAAAAAAAAACAAATTTTAATATTCTAAAAATATTTTTAAAAAAATATATGATTACTAAAATTAAAAATATGGCTTTCTGTTTTTTTTTTTTTAATTTCAATAAGTATCATATTTAAAAAATATCAAAAATAATTTCTTGTAATATTTTATAAATTTAAAAGCAAAATTAAAAATAGATAATATAATTATTAAATAATTTCAACACATTTTAATATATAAAATCAATACACAGAGTTTTAAGAAAATTAGTAAATTATTACTTATCACCAAAATGTTTAAAAATATAAACTTCAAATATTTAAAAATATGGAAAAAAAAACTTTACTCTTTACTAGGATTTTTAGCGCTTAAGTCCTTTTTTCAAAGAAGTTTTAATTTATTTTTAATTTAATTAATTTAAATTTTTTGATCTTAGAAGACAAACTTTGCTAATGTGTATATTAGCAAGGTTTTAATAGATTTTCTTTAAAAAAACTATGTTAAAAATTTAAAAGCAGAATGTTTAGATTTTTGTTGTTAAACTAAATTATTACCATTAATAATTAAAATTTAAAACAGTTATAAATTTGATGACATTTTTAATGTTGATATCGAAAGAAAAGTTATGAATTACAAATATTAAAACAATTGATGTTTAAATCTACAACAAATCTACCAACATTTTCAGAAAAATAATAAAAAAATTAAAATTCCTAAAGATTTTGAATTATAAACTGAAATTCATGGAGATTGTGAGAATTATATTTTAATTAAAAAAATGTATTTCTCAAAAAAACGTGAAAGTTTAATTAATTGTTTTAAAATTAAATTTCAAAGCTGATTTTTGTTTTTGCAATTTTCCTTAAAGATATTTAATTCTAAGACTTGTAAAATTAAAAAAAATATATTTTAGCAATGTTGAAAAAAATGTTGGAATGTTGAAAAAGTATATATTAACAATAAAAACAAATTCGAAGATAAATAAAAAAAAACTAAATCACGCAACGAGTTAATGTGTAGGAGTGATATTAAGGAATGTTTGGGTGGCATCAGGTAGTATATCCGACTCACACGAAAGAAAATTTCTTGCGAAAAAATCTGACGTGTGCACTGAGTATCCAACCCAGAGTCTTCAGACTGGAAAGCGAGAGTGCCAGCATCTACATCAACCAACTACGAAGATAAATATTAATATTATATATTATTATATAAATATTCAGTTTTAAAATATGTAAGACAGGCTTTTTGATTTTTGTTTTTGCAATTTTAATAATTCCTTAAAGACATTTAATTCTAAGACTTGTGAAATTAAAAAAATATATATTTTAATAAATTTTTGGAATGTTGAAAAAATATATATTAACAATAAAGAATATATATATATTAACAATAAAAAGAATATAAATATTCAGTTTTAAAAAATGTAAGACAGGCTTTTAAAATGTTTAACTGAAACATTCATTTTCAAAGTTATTAAAATTTTGATTTAAAATATAATTTCCAAAATATTATTTGAATTGCAATTCTAAATATCAATTTAATTTTACTTTGTGCTTTACAGAAGAGTGCAAAAAATAATGATTCTACTTTACTCAATATTATTTCCTAAAATGTTTTTTTTTTTAACGTTAAGCGTGTCTTAAAAAAGTTTTCAAAGAAATATTGAAAATATTTTCAAGATGTGAAATCTTGAATATTTTGTTATCGTTATAACTGTCAAAGTTTAGTATTGTTGGTACAACATTATGAAAATTATATAAATGTTATTATTAGTTAGTTTAAAAATATTTAAAAGTTTGAAATATTGCATCTTGTGTTTGACTATAACCAAACCCAACAAGAATAAAAAAACACATCNTTATCGTTATAACTGTCAAAGTTTAGTATTGTTGGTACAACATTATGAAAATTATATAAATGTTATTATTAGTTAGTTTAAAAATATTTAAAAGTTTGAAATATTGCATCTTGTGTTTGACTATAACCAAACCCAACAAGAATAAAAAAACACATCACCCTGTTAGCAATAATTAACAATCACATATTTCCCTGTCACTTCCTCCATATAAGTACTTTCGAAACCAAAACCAGTAAGTGTTGATTTGTCCCATGAGTAAACCTTTATTGCTTGCTTGAATCCATTGAAGCCTCGAGCGGTTTTCACATTGTGGGAGGAATGCAGCCATTGCAGCGAGTTAAGGAGTGGCACAATACAAACAGTAGCACATTTCTATTTTATTGTGTTCTCATACTTAACACTGTTCCCTTTCCCTTCTTTCAGAAAACTGATATTACCACTCCCTATGTACAATGTACATCATAACATAAAACATAATTATAAGATATGATATACCTATTATAATTACAATATAACTCATCATTATCTCTTTATGCCTTCCACACATTACACCATCTACAATCAAAGACCAAGAAAAAACGAAGAAGATAAATTAATTAAGCCTTAAACTAGTTTCACATACGGAATACGCTCTTGCAAATTCTAGTTTTGGTTTCGATAATTGGAGTAGTGAAAAGGAAACGGTTCCAGCCAGTAGGTGTCGCATAATCTTTTGATTTCAAGTGGGCGCAGATCTATACTTTCACTTGTGTATTTTTTTCTTAATTAAGGGGAGTGGTTTGGTGTAATTTTGTTTATAAGTGGGCTACTAAACTACTTTTAGCTTGATAAATGATAGTGGACAAGTCTTAATGGACCAATTTTATCAAGTCCGGAACTCTTGTGATAACAACGTCAGAAAGTCAATCTCGTGTGCCAATCATAATTATTACTTTTATAATAATTTGTTTTGAAGTGGGCGTTGTGGATAATTAATTTATCGTACACCTTTTTCATATTGCTTATCATTAGACACGAAATCAAGACACGACTATGTTCCATATAATAGGCATTTGACATAGCTTTGTTGAACTACTTGTTTAATGGTTGTTTTATTTTTTACTTAGTTTTTTATAGAACATTTGAATCAGAACTAAGAATGGTATTTTGAGTTAAAGTTCTAAAAATGACAGGTAAATGTTGTATTTTTAGTGAAAGCAAAGACAAGATAGGAAAAATAA
>JXPG01016771.1:8756-26249 GCA_001015175.1 Megaselia abdita
TTCCATTTTAAGTATTTCTAAATTTTAGTTAAGAAAATCTTATCCGATTTTTAAGTTTTATACCGCGTTTTAAATATATTATTCGTCCTAAGATATTATTCGAAGTGGGGATGGTTCAGAGTTGGCCCATTTTAGAATTAATTTTATAAAAAAAACCCTAGTGCTACTACGGAACGTAGTTCTACTGCACCGCTTCATTTAAAATCTACTGGACATTTTATCAAATATATAAGATTTACATCATACCAAAGCGCACGGCACAACTGTGAGCTAATTTAAACGTAAATTCATATTACCAAAGGAGATGGATGACACAGCTTGGGTCAGCGAACTCATAAAAATTATATATCGGTCAATTTACGCTGCTTATATGGAGTGAGTCCGAGCCTCGGTCACTCAAGCGTCCATTAATTCGATATGATTTTTATATTCGGTTGGTGTTACAGAACCGCCATATAAAGTGTGTGTATATATGTATATATATTTTATAATTAACAATTAATATTCGTGTATGAACAGCATTTTTTAATTAAATGGATGACTTTAAAATGAAATACTGTCTGTCCATTGAGGAAGGACGAACGAGCTAACTAACGAACGAAAGAGTTTCTGCTCCTGGGAATGTATAAATTAATGTGACTGGATTTAGTTTGTTTTATACTTTTTTCGTGGTTTTCCCTTAGGACTTCAATGGAAGTTTTATAAGAATTATAAATTTGAAAAGTTGTCTTTCGCAATAACTTTCTTTAGTAGAAATGTATAATTGCTTAGTTTTTGTTTTTAAAGTATTTTTCAGTAATTTAATATTCAATAAATCATTGAAAATTTGTCAAACAAAAATTAAGTATAGAAAATCCCAAATCATCCTTAATCTCAATCAATATGACCTCACCATTATAATCCTTGAATCTACAATTGACACTCGTATTAGATTTAGTCTATAAATGTTTTGATGAGGGTAAGACTAATTGAGGTTCAATCGGATTTCTTAGAAAATTTAAAAAATTTATTGATTTTTTCTAGGAATTTGTTATATTATTTTTGGATTTGTCTGGGTTTCTTCGACTTTTTTTCTTTTCAATTTCACAATGATAAGGAGGAATTATCTTTTAACAATAAGTATTGTATATATTGTTTTTGTTTTGTTTTTTTGGTTCGATACACACAATTCATTTAAATTAATTAACACGAATTTTCTCCAAAAAAGTATTTTAAGGAATGTTTGTTTCATATGTATTTATCTGCTTTTCAACATCATTGCTTTAGTTTTTCACTCTTTCTGAGAATAGAGTCAGTGATGAGTTATTTTAAGGAATGTATTACTTAATATATCCTAGGTCTCTAACTGCACTGAGAATCGAACTCAGGATCGTCATAGTGGAAGATCAACCGCCTATATAATGGAACACATTTCAAAGCCAACCTGTTTTTGAATTTTTTTGTATACAAAAATCAGTTTAGTGCTTCCAGACTTAATTTTCCAAGGCCATTATTAGATCCATAACATTTAAAATAACTCTCATATGAGAAACGAAATTTTCGAAAAAGTTAATTAATCCGAATGTCAGTTATAAGTGTCGGTCGATTTAATGAGAAACCAGCAACGAATACGAATGAGGAGGGAAATCAAAGTTAACTAGTAACAATACCAACCCTAACTAATTGTTCATAATATACCATTTCACCCATACGATTATTGTCGAATGTTTCCAAAGGGGATGGATGGATTCTATCTGCTGTTCACGTCATATCAGATAGATTTTCTCGTTCGTTTATCTTCTGACGTAGAACAAAATGCCAATGAAAATTGAAGGGGAGTTAAAATTAACCTTTCGGCTCTAGAAATAGCAGCTACGTTTTTATCTCATCCGAAAATATAATCTATTGGCTGGATGATGGTAAGGAATTTTATTATAATGTCAACGCCTCTCCCATAAGAATTGTTTTTATGTTTTTTGTATATTTTTAATAATCATTTTTGTGTAACAATAAATATTACACCTTAGGGAATTCTCTTCCCGGTATAAAATGAGTATCTTCCTTGTGTCAGTTCACTCTGTAGAGCACAACATAAATTCATTCATCCAACCAACCATCCAGACCATGGCAGTAAATACATTATTTTATACATTAGCTATATCTCAATTTTTCACACAAATTTTAAAATATTCATCTCTGGATATGGAATTACAAAGTATCACGGTTTTGGGGGTTTATATATTTCTTGTTTCTACTCATTTTAGTAAACTTTCTTTTGTTCTATGTCATTGCTCTCAGGTTAGAGAGAAAAAAGTAGTAAGGAATAATAGAGATTTTTAGTAAAATACTAAATATAACTACTTTTAGAATTCTAAATAAAAAAATAGTATTTTTAACTAAATTACATTTATTTAAAATTTGCATACAATTTCTTGTTTGAATTTTCTGAAGAAATAGTAAGAATTACTAAGCATTCAGTAATAAATTACTAAATTGTAAAATAATCGCTTGTAGTAGATTTAGGAGTGTTGTAAATTTTACTATATTTAGTAAAAATTCACGTTTTTTAAGTAGTAAGTTATTTATAAATACTTTCAATTATTATATTTACATTTAATTGTAAAAATTACTACTTAAGCAATAGCTTAAATTACTACTTAATCTCAAAATTTTAGTAAAAATACTAGTAATGAGTTTAGTTGCTAAAATATGTATTAATAGTAAAAATAACTAATCCAGTAATAGCTTAAATTTCTTCGTTACAAAATTACAATTTTCAGTAAATATTACTGTAAGATCTTTTTTTTTAATCAATATTTTAGGTAGTAAAGTTAAAAACGTAGGTAGTAAAATTTACTATTATTTTGTAATAAAACTTTGTATAATAGATAAATATAAGTGATATCTAAAATTTTACTAGTAAGTAGAAGTTGAAGTTTCAAACGAATTCAGCTTAGTAAGATTTTCTATTAGTAGTAAAAATTACTATTCTGGTGATTGTAAAATTTCCTACTAAGTTGTAAAAATATTAGCCAAATATTTAATTAGTAAATATTTATTACTTCTATTAATAGTAAAAATTACTATAAAAGATACATACAAGATTTTTCGAAAATTGCATTCTTAACGAAACTTTTCTTAAAGAAAGACTTTAAATTGATCAAATTAAGAAGTTTCAATCAAAAATTCGACATATTTTTCAAAAATTGCCTTTTTAACAAATCTTTTCTATTAGAAAGACTTTTAATTGATCAAATTAATAAGTTTTCATCCAAAATTTGACTTATTTTGCAGAAAATCAAAATTTTAACGAAACTTTTCTTCAAGAAAGACTTTTAATTGACCAAATTAGAAGCTTCCATCAAAAATTCGACTAATTTTTCGAAAATGGCTTTTTTGATGAAATTTTTCTTTTAGAAAGACTTGATCAAATTAAGAAGTTTCCATCAAAAATTTGACATATTTGATCACAAATTCCACATATTTTTTAAAAATTGCCTTTTTAACCAAACTTTTCTTTTGGAAAGATTTTAAATTAATCAAATTAAGAAGTTTCCATCAAAAATTCGACAAATTTGATCAAAAATAGCCTTTTGAACGAAACTTTTCTTCAAGAAAGACCTGTAATTGATCAAATTAAAAAGTTTCCTTTAAAAATCCGATAAATTTGGTTCAAACTTGCCTATTGAACGAAACTTGTCTTCTAGAAAGACTTTTAATTGATCAAATTAAAAAGTTTCCATCCAAAATTTGACTTATTTTGCAGAAAATCAAAATTTTAACGAAACTTTTCTTCAAGAAAGACTTTTAATTGACCAAATTAGAAGCTTCCATCAAAAATTCGACTAATTTTTCGAAAATGGCTTTTTTGATGAAATTTTTCTTTTAGAAAGACTTGATCAAATTAAGAAGTTTCCATCAAAAATTTGACATATTTGATCACAAATTCCACATATTTTTTAAAAATTGCCTTTTTAACCAAACTTTTCTTTTGGAAAGATTTTAAATTAATCAAATTAAGAAGTTTCCATCAAAAATTCGACAAATTTGATCAAAAATAGCCTTTTGAACGAAACTTTTCTTCAAGAAAGACCTGTAATTGATCAAATTAAAAAGTTTCCTTTAAAAATCCGATAAATTTGGTTCAAACTTGCCTATTGAACGAAACTTGTCTTCTAGAAAGACTTTTAATTGATCAAATTAAAAAGTTTCCATTAAAAATTTCGTCATATTTTTCCAAAATTGCCTTTTGAACTAAACTTTTCTTCCAGAAAGACTTCTAATTGATCAAAGTTTCCATCAAAAATTCGAAAAAAATTTATCAAAAATTCGACATATTTTCAAAAATTGTCTTTTTAACTAAGCTTCTCTTTTGGAAAGACTTTAAATTATTCAAATTGACAAGTTTCAATGAAAAATTCGACATATTTTGTCGAAAGTTGCCTTTTGAACGAAACTTTTCTTGACTTTGATCAAATTCAATTTTCCATCAAAAATTCGACATATTTTGGCGAAAATCGAGATTTTAACGAAACTTTTCTTTTAGAAATACTTTTAATTGATTAGATTAAGAAATTTTCATAAAAAATTCGACATATTTTGTCGAAAATCGAAATTTAACGAAACTTTTCTTTTAGAAACACTTCTAATTGATCAATTTAAATCAATTTTTATAAAAAAAAAAATATATTTTGTCGAAAATTGCCTTTTTAACGAAACTTTTCTTCTAGAAAGACTTTTATTTGATAAAATTAAGAAGTTTCCATCAAAAATTCGACAAATTTTATAAAAAAATTAGACATATTTTTTAAAAAAATGCCTTTTGAAGAAACTTTTCTCTTAGAAAGAAATTTAATTGATCAAATTAAGAAGTTTCCATCAAAAATTCGACATATTTTGTAAAAAAATTAGACATATTTTTTAAAAAAATGCCTTTTGAAGAAACTTTTCTCTTAGAAAGAAATTTAATTGATCAAATTAAGAAGTTTCCATCAAAAATTCGACATATTTTGTAAAAAAATTAGACATATTTTTTAAAAAAATGCCTTTTGAAGAAACTTTTCTCTTAGAAAGAAATTTAATTGATCAAATTAAGAAGTTTCCATCAAAAATTCGACATATTTTGTCGAAAATCTTTATTTAACGAAACTTTTTTTCTCGAAGGCTTTTAATTGATTAAATTAAGAATTTTTCATCAAAAAATATTGTTCATTCGAAGTTATTGTTAAGTCTAAGTTCAAAACCTAACACAAACATTACTTTTTCATTAAAGGAGTGAGCATTTTTCTATATGGACATGTGATACCTTATTTTAAAGATCTAACTAACTACAACGAACTACCACTAACAGAATTCCGGTTTGGCGCTAGAGCTATTTTAATTTTTTGTTAAGAAAATGTTAAGAAAATCTGATTCGATTCTCAAGCTTTAAAGGTACATAAAACCCTCATCATTTTTGTTGGAATTCCGAAGTCCAGTGGCGTGGATAATTTCTCTTAACTAATTAACCATAGCTCACGATTCCAATAGAAACACGATTAATTACTTTTGACTAATTTTCTAAAACCTTTTAACTTCCATCATAAAATGTAGGTTAAATCTTTAAAAGGCCTATTAAATGGATTCTTCATAAATGCAAATCACATTTTAAATAATCGTTGGAAATTATAAACCAATTCAATTGCAACCAATCCTCAATCAATAAAGGCATGAATAGAAACCATCATTTTTATCCACACACCCAGTAACCTTATTTCAGTGTCTATAAACGAAGCCACATGATTCAGAGATAAAACTGAAAAGAGAAAGCCGTATCTGAATAGACATATCCGTTAGTTAATTCGTGACACGATTGTAGATGAACTGCATTAGATATGGTTAGAGTTTGCGGTGTTTTCTGCTGCCACCAATCGAGATTGTTTCGGCCGCTTTAATTGTATCGATAGTTAAAGCAATTTGCATCATTTTTTTTATACGGACTATTCAAGAGATTATGTTTTGATTGTATTGTTTTCGAGTTAAAGTGGTTTAGAATAAAAGAATATTATAAAAAATACAACACTAAAAATTAGAAATTACATTTCTTCAAAACACATTTAAAATAAAACCTGAAATCAAAGCCAACATTCTCAAACTGAAACATAAAATTACAATAACATATAATAATAGATCTGAAAATCAATCAATTCATTATTACTATTCCGTCAATCATATTCAAAAGTGACTTTTCAAAAAGGGTTTAAATGTCCAAAATCATTAAAAATGCAGAGCACGGTTGCTGGGAAATATTTAAATTGATGTCAATTCAATAGACATTTCGAAGCTATATCAATTCCGCACTAAATACTTCAGTGCTCTGAATTGATGATTTTATTTAGTATACGTTGGACCGTTGATGTTTTATTTACTTTTCACGAGAAATGGAAATATCAACCTTTTTGAATGATGTTTATAGTTCGATTTAAGGGGTTATCGTGTTATTACTGCTTCAAGGGTTATACCTTATCAATTACTTATTTTTTTAATACTTTTTTCATGAAAATTGGACCTACTTTTTACTCTCACCTCATGTAAATAGAGTTTTTCACATCGTAGGTGAATTAACACTTTCACTTTTGTGGGTCACTTGTGTTATTAATAAATTTCTTTTAAAATGATGTAGGTAAATATAATAGATGTGCAAATGTAGAACATAATGGATTCGTAATTTGTATTCCTTTCACATTACGGAAACCAGGGGAACAGCTTATCGGATTTCGCACATGGAGGACTTTTTTTCTCTTGCTTAATCTTATGTACATAATCAGTAATAGAAAATATATGGAAAACAAATTATTCGTAATTGTATGGAAACTTTTTAATTTAATCAATTAAAAGGCTTTCTAGAAGAAAAGTTTCGTTCAAAAGGCAATTCTCGAAAAATCTGACGAAGTTTTGATGGACAAAAGTTTCGTTAAAATTTCGATTTTCTACAAAATATGTAAAATTTTCGATGAAAACTTCGTAATTTGATCAATAAGTCTTTGTAGAAGAAAACTTTCGTTAAAATTTGGATTTTCGACAAAATTTGTCGAATTTTTGATGAAAACTTCTTAATTTAATCAATTAAAAGTCTTCCTAAAAAATGTCCGTTAAAAAGATAATTTTTGAAAAATATGTCGAATTTTTGATGGAAACTGTTTAATTTAGTCAATTAAAAGTCTTCCTAGAAGAAAAGTTCCGTACAAAAGAAATTTAAAAAAAAATATTAAATTTTTTTTGGGAAATTCTTAATTTGTGCAATTAAAAGTCTTCCTAGAAGAAAAGTTTCTTTAGAATGTTTGATGAAAACTTCTTAATTTAATCAATTAGAAGTCTGTCTAGAAGAAAAGTTTCGTTGAAAAGGTAATATTCGACAAATTTTGTAGAATTTAATTTACTCAAATAAAACATTTTGTAAAAGACAAATCTAGTTAAAAAGGCAATTTCACGAACATTATTTTTTTGACAAAAAAATTTGACCACTTTTTTGTAATACCACTTACTTTTTTGTTTTTTTTTTTTCAAAGTTAAAATTTTAAAATATCGATTTTTATTAGAAGTGTGTTAATTTATTCAAATAAAACATTTTGTAAAAAAAAAATCTGATTAAAAAAGCAAATTTCACGAAAATTATTTTTGTGGCCCATAAATTTACCCCTTACGATTTTTTCGAAAATATGAAAATCTTAACATATCGGTTTTTTTATATGGAAATGTTTTTACAGGGCTCAATCTCATCAGGTTAAAAATAAGTGTTTTGGAGCTCTAAAAATCCGTCAAAACAAATAAAAAAAAGCCTTATGTAACGAAATATTTTTGGTTTACTTGACATTATTTTTTAATTTACAGAGATTTTTCGATGCATATACAAAAAAGTTCATACAAAAATTTAAAAGTAAAATTCATTCAAAAAAATTAAAAGTACCCGAAATGAGCCCTACAAAGCTAATAGTGAATTTGTTGGACAAGTTTTTACAATTAAATTTTGTTTTTTTTTTAAATGTGATTTTTTGTAGTTAATACTTTGTTTAAAACCAAATTTCTCTTTAAAATTGTATTGTTTAATTTGATTTTAATTAATTTGTTTTAGATTATTAAACACATTTTTTTTGTCATATTTCGAATCGTAATTTTGAACTTCGTGGTTTTGAACTTTTATTTAATCTAAAACTTGAATCAATTTTGATTATACTTTTAAAATTTTTTGTTTAAATATTTTTTTAATAGAATTCAAACTATTTGAAATTTCATTGAATTTTTGTTTGTTTTCGAATTCAACATTAGATTTGCTTAATATTTTTTAAGTAATCTTAAAATTTTCAAAACATTACGTTAATTTTAATCTTGAATTCCTTTTTAATTCATAACTATTCTTTCTATTTAAACCTAAATAATTACATAAAATTTAAAACTATTTTAAAATTAGAATTATTATTTGCAAACAAAAATTCTAGCATTCCGCTTTTTAGTTTTTAACATACCTTTTTCAACGAAGTTTTATTAAAACCATTTTGATATACAAATTTTCAAAGTCTTAATTTAAAATCTAAAAATAAAAATTACGTTTTCTTTGCTTAATTTACTAATTGTAAAAGCTTATTGAAAAAGTACTTATGTAAACTTAAATTTTTGTTTCTAAAATAATTTTAATCTTAAATCGCTCTTTAATTTACAACTTCTCTTTCTAATTAAACATAATAAATTGAATCGAATTTGAATTATTTTTTACAAACAAATGATCTAAAATTCTGCTAGATTAGATTCTAATATGAAAATGTTTAAACTTTGTTTTCTAAATTAAAAATATGAATATTACTTATTAAAAAACTCAGTTTTAAAATAAAACTTTCAAATTGTTAAAGCATTAAGAAAAGCCCCAAGCAGAAATCTTATCAGAACATTTACAAATTGCATGTTTAGGAAGCCTCAAAAAAACAACTAAATATTTAGTAAACGTGATTTAACTCTTTAAACGCAAAAAATTACGCTGAGTACACCAATCTTATGTTGGTATCTGAATCCGCCTTAATTACTAAACAGGATTTAAACATACAATCATCAAAAAGTCCAACAAATTTTTAGCCATTTTAGTAAATGTTTACTAAATACGAAAAAGAGATTTTTGTTCTACTGGGGTTACTTTAGTTTTCTGTCTTAATACTAATCAAGATTCCCTGAATTTGTCCTTATGGAAATTTAAAGTATTTTATCCAATGATTATAAAAAAAGACCTTTTTAATATTTTGTTTAAACAAATAGAGTCTTTTTGATAATACTTCTTAATAAGACTTCTAAATAGCCTTTATGAGTCTGATTTTAGCTCAAGAGTTTTAACTAAAGAATCGTACAAGAATTGCCGATGATTAAATAAGCTCTTTTAAGCCATAATTTTTTTTCGAAATAATCCCTACAAATTTAGTGTTTAAATTAAGAAAAACGCAAAAAAAAAACTAAAATATAGTTTTTGCTTTTAAAAAAATGTTCTTAAAAAAATTATAAATTTCTAAAACAATATACATTTTATATAATAAGATTAGAAGGACCAAATAGTGGCTGAGATAGTCGCGTTTAAATAACACTGAACAATTATCTGGAATTTTTACTTTTGGAGTCTTCAAGCTTATGTAATATATTTTCGGATTCATTATTTATTGAATTAAATTTACAGGTTTAAAAAATTCGCTGTATTTCAGATTTCGAAGCAGGTTTAGTAAGACTCTAACATTTTAACTAGCAGAGCTTTGAAAGAAAGGCTCAATAAGCTGAAGTATTGAAGCGGGAATTAAAAACTTATGTCAAAAAACCTCCATAATATTCGTAAACCAAACAAAATTTAATTTTTAGTGTATATATTAAGAACAATTTTACTCTTTCGATGAATTTGAGAATATTCTTGCGTTTTTTTTTTTTTAGTAAAAACTTTTTAATTTAGTCAAGTAAATAACATAATAGAAGGAAACTTAAATAAAAGGCAATTTAAAAAAGTTGCATTTTTACAAAAACATGCGAACAAAATGTTTTGTTTTTTGATAGAAACTTCTTTATTTAATCAATTAAAAGACTTTGTAGAAGAAAAGTTTCAAGAAAATTTACTTTTTTCTGAACAAAAATCACCAAATCAAAAATATGAGGAAAAAATAATACTTTTTTATGAAAACTTCTTAATTTAATCAATGATAGACTTTCTAGAAGAAACGTTTTTTCGAAAAGGCAATTTAAAGAAGTAGATTTTTCGGTACAAAGAATCACAAAGGGGTAACCCTTTTAGATTTTTACAATTTTTTAGCAATTTAGTTGGTAAGTTTTTATGTTCACGTTTTCGAAAATAACTTCCGTGATACACCAACATATTAATTTTACCATTTTTAAATTCATGCAAATTCTTTCAAAGCTTTTTTTCAAAGCAAATTTTAATTTAAACACTATTTTTTTTCTGAATATTAATTTCTATTACTATTCTTTTTTTATTTAAATATAATACCACATTTAATAAATGTAAATTTTATTTGAAAAAAAAACTAAAAATATTTTAGTTGATAAATGAAAGGGTTATATTATAAGCAGTTATTAAAGAAAGATTGATTACTGTGTTTCAAATACAAGATATGTATCAAAGAAAAAATTCCACAAAATTTAATTTTTCTATAATAAAAGTATTATGTTATTGTTAAGTATTGTGTTATTTGTTAATTTGTTATAATATTGCAAAACTATTTTTGTTTAAGAAAGTTTAAAAGGATTATTATTCTTATTCTTCGAAATATACATATTTTGGAATTAAAACATAAAACATAGTTTTTTATTTTTTGTTTGTGTTAGAGAAAAACAATTAAATCCAATTTGAGAAATTTTTATAAACATATCAATAACTAATCATTTGACCCTTTTCTGTTGTCAACGTTAAACGTCTTTTATTTATTTATACAAACAAAAAAAGGATTTCTATTTTCTAAAATAAGCAAATATTTAAATTAACATTTTTTTTTTATTTTCTAATTTAACAAAAATTGTTTAATTTTCAAAGAAAAAGTATTGAAATGCCTTACAATATTTTAAATACAAAGTTTAAAATACAATACATTATAAAAGAATTTGATTCAGAATTGTGAGATTGTTTTAGATTTCCTAAATATTTAAAATAACAAAAATTAATGCAACTTCTATAGATTTTGATTTAATTTCAAATTCATGTTAAATTAAGATCTTTAAAAAATTCTGCAAATTTTCCATGGGATTTTGTAAAATTTATGGGATGTTATAAATAATGTTAGGGATCTTGTAACAATAATAAGAATTTGTAAATAAAATAGTAGGGATCTCAATATTCTTTGTATATGTATTGAATTCAAAGTATAATCACCTTCGCAAATATCGNTCTGCAAATTTTCCATGGGATTTTGTAAAATTTATGGGATGTTATAAATAATGTTAGGGATCTTGTAACAATAATAAGAATTTGTAAATAAAATAGTAGGGATCTCAATATTCTTTGTATATGTATTGAATTCAAAGTATAATCAACTTCGCAAATATCGTATTTTCTTGGAATTCAGATTCCATTTCTGGAAACGTTTCGCGTATCGTATTCAATATTTGTGGGTGGTCTTTTAAATATTTTGGGATATTTCTAAATAGAATTCAGCCAGAACTATGTCATTGATGTTAAGATATTTAACTTTGGAATTTATTAATAAAAATAAAAATCCAGATAAATAAATAGTTTTTGGGAAATTCAAATGTTTAATATTAATAACATTTAGTGGGTACATTTTCTTACGTTCAGGAATGATACCCGATGAAAAATATTGTGAATGTTTTTTAATTTAAAGTAAAAAAATGTACAATAAAGTCTCTTAAGTTATAAAATGTTTTGTATTTTAAAATTTTTTCTCAAGAAGAGAAAATAAAAACAAGGATTCTATTTTTTTAGTGAAAGATTTTGTTAGAAATTGAGGGATTTTGCAAGTTTATGGTGGGATTTTGTAAGAAGGGTTTTTATGCAGTCTTTAGATTTTGCAAAAAGACTTGGAATTTTAAAATTTGTCAGGGGTTTTAAAGAATTCCTTGAAATTATATGCAAGATTTCTTTTAAAAAAATTAAAGTAATTTTCCTCTCGCCTTTCTGATCATTAACTATCAAATAAGGCCTTTTAGTTTATTATTAGTATAAATAAGCTGTTTTAAGCCTTTGTACGAACTCTGAGTTTATCAAAATTAATATATCATATTTCCAAGGCACTTTTAGAAATTCAAGTTTTCAATTTACCGCCTCAATTAATGCAAAAGACTCAGACTTGTTCAAAACAACAGAGCTAAACATTACAAACGGTGATGTGGGTATTGTAAATTGAGATTTTGTAAACAATTCTTGGGTAAGAACTCTGAGTTTATCAAAATTAATATATCATATTTCCAAAGCACTTTTAGAAATTTAAGTTTTCAATTTACCATCTCAATTAATGAGATACCATAAAATTACAAACGGTGATGTGGGTATTGTAAATAGAGACTTTTTTAAGCAATTCTAAAATACAAAGAAAATGTCGTTTGAAAATGTAAGCCTCTTCAAATTGCACCGAAAATCGAATAACAAACGCTTTACATTCCCTTTCGAACTTGAAACAATTTTTCCTGAACAAATGTATTTTGGAATACCCGACAATAGACAAAGTACTTCTTTCTAAGAACTCTAAACTAAAAATTTTAAATCTAAGAGGATAATCAGCATCCTGTGGAAGATTCGAACCTATCAATTCTGAAACATATAAATGAAGACTCTCTTGATAGCAATCCTAGCTTAAAACGCGCTTATTCAGTTGTTGAAAACATGAAATCAAAACTCTACAAAGATAAATCTAATTTTTGGGTACGCTCAGTTAAATGGAGGATTTTTGAGGAGTTCCCAAAGGATATTTACTAAAAATTAACATGATTTTTTATTTCAAAAATTGGCCGAATTAGTCATAAATTCAATGGACTTGGAAGAGATTGAAGAGGATTCTTTTGACGATTTGGTAAATCTTTTTCACAAGATAAAACAGTTCTCATCGAGGCATTTGAAAAATAACACAAATATTTATATGCTTTGATTTCGAATAAGGAATAAGCTTGAAGGAAAATTTGAATTGGGATTGAATGGAGAAGAACCATTTTATTTTGTTTTTAATTTCAAAAAACACTCACATTGAAAATGAAAGGCACTGCGTATTTATCTCCCGAGTCTTCTGGGACATTGGTTAGATCCAAGAAGTTGACGTTTGAACAGAAAGATTCTCCACTTGAAAGAAAGGATTCATTAAGAGACACGATTGATCAACCTGGAAACTTTCCAATGATCGGAAGTGTCAATTTTATACCAGGGTAGAAAATGATCTGAATGTTTCAAAGAAAACTGAATGGGCTTAAGCTTTGCTCTTCAAAACATCTCAATATGTTTATCACTTCTTTTTTATTAAAATTAGTGAAATTCACATCAAAATTCTCCATATTTTTTAAATTTTTTCACTGATTTGTTAGAAAAACAAAATGGCTTTAATTGACTTATTTTTTACGAGTGACTTTTAGTTTATTCGTTAGAGAGCGCTTTGAAAAAGACATGTTAGTCATCTAAGATTTTAAGCGGCGGAGGTTATAAGGCTGCTTGGCTTAAACTTTTTTTTAGCTTTGTACTAGCTGGCGCTTATTTCAATATACCGTATAAAAGAATTCTCGATATGTCGACACAAAACTGGTATTAGGAGACCAACACGCTGAAATCGGTAGTGAACAAATCTTCGAAGGAACCGTAGGCAGGGCAACCCTCAAAGCCAAGAACATGAAGAAGACAAGAAGATATGTTAAGGCTGAAGATAATAAGACGACCGATAATGGAATCCGTTTTATCAGTTTTGTTGCGTCGAAGAATATGATCGTAAGTAGTACCTTCTTTATACGGAGAGAGATTTATAAAGCAACCTACGTAGGGAGTGGCGGTGTCTCAATGGCACAGTTGGACCACAAACTGCGACTGACAAAAGGCGCGCCCCTTGCATTCTGGGTNCAATGAGAGGTGCTGCCGATTCGGACCACTTTTTGGTTAGAGCCAAGTTCAAGCTANGATCTAGAATATGTAATGAAAGTACCAGGAGACCTATAACATCCAAGAAACACCGTATTGAAGCTTTGAAAATACCGACGAAAGCTAGAGGATATGAATGGAAGCCACCTCGACCAGCTGGACACCGCATCCCTACAATTTTGAATCAATTTTCTGGGGCAATCAATAACGTAGCAACAAAAGTGCTTGGTGCACCACTGCCAAAGCAAAAGAAAACATAGATCGATAGGGACTGCGAGATAGCACTCACAAAGAAGAACGAAGCTCGAGCAGAGTGGTCAACAATGGCTATCACTACTTTGAAATTGTAAAGGAGTTCGAATACCTTGGTAGCGTAACCACACTAACAACATCTCAGACGAAGTTACTCGAAGAATCGTTTTAGGAAGTCGATGTCTCTATGGCNNNCAGCAAACTACTTCGCTCTAAACATCTATCGTGAAGCTCAAAGATTCAAATCTACCACTCACTAATTCTCCCAGTCGTCATGTATGGATCCGAAACGTGGTAGTTGACGTTGCGAGAGACTTAACATTTTCGAGCGACGCGTTCTAAGTAGTAGACACAACAGAGTAGATACAACAGAGAACTTGTAAACTATCCCGGATGGATGAGACAGTTCCTGTATGTAAAAGTCACTTCTCTAAACAAGGAAACAGAAAACAAGCAAGATAAAAAATACGCTTGAATGACGCAGTATATAACGCTTTTCTGATTTATTTCTTTTTGATTTTTTAATTCTTGTGTGTATTTATTGTTTTGATGAAGACATTTTTCACTTTGTTGTTTCTGTATTTTTTAATTTAGCTTTTTTGAATTATTTTATATAGAGGGCATTTTTTGTTTCGCGGAAGGATTTTCTATACAGCCTAATATTAAATAAGCTATATCTTATATTCCAGACTTCAAGGAACTTAAAGTTTGGACGAAATCGCTAAAACTTGATCAAATTGATTTCAAACATCATTCTTGACTCCTCTCAATATAAACTCCATCCAACAATACCTATAAAAAATATTGCCCAATAAGGAACCGTTTCTTCAATCTTGGAACTTATTACTATTCCAGAAATCGGTTAAAGATATATTTTCTAACTCCACTACTAGATTTCAAGGAACACATCCTACAAACGAAGTTCTGCTGCAGCGCTTTTAAATAGTCCTTTAAAATGAAGTCTTATCTTGACTTTGTTTCGAAATACTGTCAACACTATTGAATCAATGTCATACATGCTTCAAATATGTCTCCAATTCAAATTTTTGATTTAAAATGTAAAAGAGAATTGATAATGATGACATTATTTTTAAACGAATTTTACTTTTACTTTATGTGGATGACAAATTTTCGACATTTTCTCTTTTCAAATAGCAATTGAAGGGTAGATTCGGTTCAAGTTTTTTCTAGAGTAGAACAGCACATGAACTAGGTTTCTGGGCCATGTACTCGCTTGTAACAATTATTAATAAAACTCATTATGTAGTGCTAAGCTATATCGTATCTCACAAATGGATTTTTTAATTATTTTGTTATTTAATTATTTAAATTATCTAATATCAACAGATACTTCTGGCTAAAAAAATGTGATAATAATTTTCATCGAACTCTTCGGAATTCAAATTATTCGTCATTCTACCATTTAATTACATTTATTTGGAATGCTTGATTTCGAATAATACAAGCATATGAAACATTTTAATTCCTATGTTAAAGATTATGTGTAATATTTAAAATATTATCATTATATAAAGCTGATATGGATTATGAGGAATATGTGGCAAAGAGACATAATTAATACATTGGCGAGATTTGCATTCCATATCGAAAATATTGATTTGGTTTGAATTTGGAAACATCTAACAACATTGACACTTTTTTGACCACTAAAATTCATAAATAATACACAAACAATGCATTAATTTTTGAATTGAAGTTAAGTTAAAAATTTATATAATTCATAAAATTCAATACTGATTAATTGATATCATAATAAAATAATTACAAAATATAAGACCACCGTTTAGTGATTTGTAATTATAAATCCTCTTCAAAAGTTTAATAAATCAGAATAACAAAATACCATTTAATTAAAAAAGTCCTACCTTAACAGGAGTATATGTTAGAGTGGATCCTTGTGCGGAATGTGCTCGAAATCCGCTTTGTGGCATATCAAAAGTTTCCGCGGTGTTGTTGAACGACCACTTAAAATTTTCGGGTGGAGGATATGCATCGACTTCGCATAAAATGTCTGCAGCTTCGTCTCTTGCCACTCCATAGATTTTCTTTTGATGAGGTCGACAAATCGGTTTATCTGAAAACAAATTACAATTTCAAGTTTTTGTTGTTAACTATATTATAACATAAAACAAGATACCCACACATTACTTTAAGCTGAACGATGTTGCTGTCTCCATCACCCTCTACATTGGATGCTGTACACGTGTAGTTTCCGGCTTGATGTCTTGATACTCCTTGTAATGCCAAGTCACCACTGCTGACAATGACACCACTTCGCTGATTGTGTTGGATGATTTGATTCTGTAAACAGGAAGGAAGTGAATAAGATTTTATATGTTGACTTGACTGATTGGGATATTGGGAATACGATGTAACATGTACATGCTTTGACATTCATTTTAAAGACTTTACTTTTAAAAGTATAATGGCTTTTGGTTTATATAAAAATAGTACTATATTATCTTAAGGGTTTATTTGTTTGGTTTATATACTTGTCTGATTTTAATATTCATTTATTGTAAATACATAACAATATACCTGAAATGTATAATTTGCTGAGCTTCTGGCCAACGACGAATCTGAATCATCTGTCCTGCAAGATCATTCAGACATGTCAGCACAACTAGAGCATTTGGAAGAAGATTCATCACCATTCATAAGCGAGATCATAGCAGCCATACGAAACTTGAAGAAGAAGAATAGCCCTGGTTCCGACGGAATCCATGCTGAGCTTATACAATTAGCTGGAAACAGCTTTGTGGAATACCTCTCGTAATTTTTCCAAAAGATATGGAGGATTTTCACAATGCCTAGTGAGT
Source organism: Megaselia abdita (assembly GCA_001015175.1). Taxonomy (NCBI): domain Eukaryota; kingdom Metazoa; phylum Arthropoda; class Insecta; order Diptera; family Phoridae; genus Megaselia; species Megaselia abdita. The sequence goes on from JXPG01016771.1 coordinate 25,905, forward strand.
TGAGTCTCAGTATGATTACAAAAAGGATTACAAAAACTACTACAAGATCCTATCTTTCACCCTATGTGAGTGTCTGAAACGTTATCTCGAGGACATGATTATCAGTGCGGCTTTCGACCTGGAAAATCCACCACAGACCAGATCTTAACCCTAAGGCGGATCCTAGAACGAACACGTGAGTTGCAAATTGATACATACGATCTTTTTCAAGCAGGCATACGACAGTATCATTAGAGATGAGCTATGACGGTACTGGGCATCCCTAAGACTCATCCTGCTGTGTCGGATGATCCTAGCAGAGACAAAAAGTGTTGTTCGTTTGTCGAAGAAAGCGTCGGAACCATT
>JXPG01016823.1:6391-23842 GCA_001015175.1 Megaselia abdita
CTCAAACGTGTAAATTTAACACCCCGATTTTTAACAGTGTCGAAGAAATGTTCGGTAAAGTCTCTTAAATTATACAATTTTTGGTATTTTAAAAACCGTATCTAAAGAAAGGAGACAAAATAAAAACAAGGATTTAAATTTTGTAAAGAAAGGTTTTTTTTTTAGAAATTGAGGGATTTTCAAGTGTACAATGAGTTTTTGAAAAAAGCCTTGGAATTTTTGAACAGTCTTTGGATTTGAAAATTTGTCAGGGATTTTGAAGAATTTTCGGAATGATGTGCAAGATTTACTTTTTAAAAATCCCAATGGTTTTCCCCTCGCCTAGAACATTGAAACAGAAGGACATATGTCTTTTTGATCATTAACTATAAAATAAGCATAATAATAATTTTAAACCCTATGATAAAAATAAGCTCTTTTAAGTCTTTTTAAGCTGTTTTAAGCATTTGTACGAACCTTGAACCTACATAATTCTGTAAAACTTTAATTTGAGTCGGAAAAGTTTAAACTTAGGTCGTAAGAAATTCAGCGTTGTAAGATAAGAATGTCCGATATTATTCTGGATTTAAGATATAAAAATAATTTGAATCAATACAAATAACTCGAAAAACTCTGTACGATACAAAAAATGAAACAATTCCTATTGGTTAATTCAAACTCTTTAATTTTGATTGACTAAGAATCACAATTAAACCGAACTAAGCTCGAAAGTTTACGGTATTAGAAAATTTAGTAAATTTGCAATGCTTTTCTTCTTTTATTTGACTAGAGTTCGTGACTTAAGTCTTTTTAGTTTCGCTGCTTTGGGACTTTAATTATACAACAAATATTTTGTAGAACGAAAGACTAGAAATGATACAAATCTTTTAAATTTAAATTAATTCTCTTCTTCTATAATTCACATCTTTAAAAATATATATATTTTAAGATAAGATGCTCCTCTAACAAATTTTCGATTTTTTTTTTAATATTAAGAAAATATAGTTAGATTTTTTATTTATTATTTTATGCATGTTTTGTTTTGACTAAAGCTAATTCCAGGAATTATAAAATTTCCTTGTCTTTCAATTATTGATTAATCTTTATGTTTTATTTTTTATATATAACTCTTTAAGTGTTTTTTTTAGAAATTATTATTTATTTTATTTTGTTTGTTTATTTTTTTTAAATTTAAATATTGTTGTTTGTTAACATTTATATTCTTTTTAAATTTTGTTTTGAAGTTTCTTTTGTGATATTTTCTTACTATAATTTCTTTAATTGAATGCTTAACTAATTTTTTAATATTTTTCTTCTTAATTTGTTTAGTATTTTTAGTATTTTATTAATGTTTGTAATTGTTTGATTTTTCGTTTTTTGTTTTATTTTTTTTTATATTTACATGTTTGTGTATTTGTAACTTTCTTGTATTTCTTTTTTTAATTTAAATTTGCGATATTTTTGATCTTAGTTTAAAAATTATGTTATTGAATAACCTTTTTGTTTTATATTTTATACATAACTCTTTTTTATATTAATATTTAACTTCTTATTTTGTTTAGTATTTTATTCATTTTGAATGCTTAATGTTAATGGTAATTTTGTTTTTTTTTTTCTTTATTTATTCTCTTTTTTTTAAATTCTTTTGTGATTGTTTTTAATGTTTTAAAATTAATTTAAAGTCTTATCTAACTTTTTTATATTTTTTTTTAAATTGTTGGTTGTTGTTTATTAATAAATTTTATTTTAATTAATTTTCTGATATTTTTGCTGTTATTTTTTTAAATTTCTTGTTAATATTTCTTGTTTTTTTTTTTTTTGTTTGTAAGTTTTTTTATTTTACTTTTATTATTTAGTTTTATGTGATTTTCTTGATTTAATGTTGTTCTATTTTTTAGTACTTCCTTACTTTGTAGTATTTTTAACAATACCTTGAAGTTACAAACCTATACAAAAAGTATAAACACAATCATTTCAATTTGAAATAACCGACCATTTGACCGATTGAACTTTCTTCAGCTTCTCATTCTTAAATATATATTTCCAAAGAAAAATACTAAAAGTTTCTATTTTCAACTTTCCAATAAAAGTGAGAAACAAAAACAAAAGATATTCTCCTGAGGAAGATTCTTCTCGAATTGTCTATAAGATACCATCTATTTACTCAAGAATCTTTGAGAAAACTCATAAATTCTGGTCCTTTCATTCAGTTTGTGTGAAAATTTATAGATTCTCTTCGTGATTGCGAAACGACATGGAAAGACTTTAGAGACAGAGGAGAAGAATCTTAAGAAAATGTCTTAAAGAGGAATGTAAAAGGCAAATAATCGCGTAATTTTCGCAAAAAATTATTGTTTACTTTACAAAAGAAGGAAAGGCAAAAACGAAAAAGAGCATCAGCAAATTGACAATTTTATTTCAATTTTTATCAGTTCGTTAGACGTATTTATATAGTTTAGATCGTTGGAAAAGAATTATTCACCAATTGACTTTTGTCAATAACTGTTTTTTTCTTTTTTGCATTGAAATTTGGAATACGAAATATTTATTATATTTGTGGTAACAAAACACAACTTAACACAAAATAATAAAACAAAATCCACATAAGTTCCACATCCAAATTGTTCTTATATAACTTTTACATTATAAGAATTTCGTTGCAGAAGGTTATGATTGAATGCCTCAATTAACCACAAAGCTATTAGGTTAAGAGTTAAAATCCACATGCGTCCCATAATTATATCCACATAAGTTCCACATAAAAATTGTTTTTATATAATTTATACATATAAGCATTCCATGAAGGTTATGATTAAATACCCAAGTGTTTCGATCAATTTCCAACAAAGCTATTAAGAGGAATAAAATCCACATGCATTTCACATATATAACTTTTTTTCATGTCAAAAATCAATGTAGTAAAACATGGAATCTAAATGAACACCATGAATCGTAAATTAAGAACTAATCAAAAAATAGTTGCATGAATGTTTGGTTTAAAGAAATAAGATCTAATTGAATATCAAAACTTATAAATTTAGAATCCACAAATTTTAAATCCAAATTAAAATTCATTACAATAAATAAGTTTCAAATAACAATAAAATCCATTGCTTACTCGTTCTTCAATTCAATGAAAAGCAATTCATTACTATTTTAGAAAGTTTATTTCGTGCTTTAAATTTGAGCAAACAAGAGGATTCAGAAATAGTTTTGGCGGATTTATGTCTGAACAAATTATGGGAATACAATGCAGTAGGAATTGAGGAACTATATTCTAGATGATTTGTTACTATAAAACTCTAAAAAGGGCTTAAGGATTTTAGGTTACGCATTCCTACGATACGTTCGCCATAAATAGAATCCACTTACATCCCATAAATTCTTACTTTTTGGTAATGGAATCTATCATTTATGATTTAGCTGATTTGTTACTGTAAAACTCGTCAAAGGCTTAAGGATTTTATGTTACGGATTCCTTCGATACGTTCGCCATAAATATAATCCACTCACATCCCACATTCTTGAAAATGGAATCTATTCATTTATGATTTAGCTGATTTGTTACTGTAAAACTCGTCAAATGCTTAAGGATTCCTGCGATACGTTCGACATAAATAGAATTCACTTACATCCCACATTCTTGACAATGGAATCTATTCATATATGAAGGCATATTTTCGAGAAAAAAAACTAGTAGAAATAATTGAATACTCGAAAACCACGCAATTCAAATTTGAAAACAAAGAGTCAATAAACTTAAAAAAATTCACATACATCACACAAAACAATTGAAATAAAATTGCAATTTTAATTGACTATTACCACAGTAAACAAATTTCCCAAAACAATAAAAGTATTGCGACCACTGCAATTTCGCAAATTTTATAAACAATTCCAACCCCATAGAAAAAACCAAAAATAAGTACCACAAAAAAGGCGGATATCGTTTCCGATAATTAGAAAAATATGTAAACAATTAAAAGCGAAAGAGAAATCTTCCATAACCATTTTTTCTTCAGTATTTTCCCAAAAATATATAGCGATCTCACAAAGTGTCACTCATGTCAAATAGAAATTAAAAAGAAAGGAATAAGAAGAAGAATCGCGCACCACCTTGACATTCGAAAACAAGAATGTAAATCGTTTTCAAGTCACAAGGAATTTTGTTCACAAATATTTTCACTGTTCACTTGTTTTTTTTTTTGTACTATCACTTTTTATTGTCTTTGATAAAATAGATTCAAAACTGCGCCCGCCCGATAATGTCAACTCGAACTTGCTAATTGCAGTATATTTTTCTTTCTCCGCGAAAATGATCAAACGGTTGTTGGTTAGAAAACCTCAATTTTCGAACTGACGAAACGCCGCGAAATTTAATTATATCTTTTCTAAAAAAAAGTTCACTTACGATTGTTTTCATCTCGGAGACAGACTAATCGCTCTTCATCGTTTTCTGTGATCTTTTGGTACTGGCTATGTGGGCTCTTTGGGTTTTCAGTTGGTTATTCTCAATATATGAGAAATATTTAAAAAATAAGGGATTTTGAATATTTAAACACACTAATTATACAATTTGTAATTCATTTCATATATAGCTACTTAAAATCCACACATGTTCCACATTCAAAATTATTGAATACATGTAAAGCATATTGTCTTATTCAGATCGAAAAGAATAATAATAACTTAATTAATGTAAATGGAATCCACATACATTCCACAACACAAATAGAATCCACATGTATTTTCAAAAAATAACTAAATTTCAAATATAGTAAAATTATCAACATTTTTATATATTTTGTATGTACTTCTTTATATATTTTTGAATATTTTAGTATATTTTATTTATTTAGTTATATTTTTTTATATTTTCATATTTTTGTAGCTTTTGATCTATATTTGGTATATTTTTGAATATTTTCATATTTTTGTAAATCTATTTTATTACTTTCTAGTTTTCATATTGTTGAATATTTTTGTATATTTTTTATGTAAATGTAAAAATTTAAATTTGTTTTTATAATTCTGTATATTTTTATGTTATTATATCTTTTGTGTATTTCTTTATAAATGTTTGAGTATTTTATTTTTTATATTTTTTATTTATTTTAGCATAATTTTATATATTTTTAAGTTTTTTTGTATATGTATAATTTATTTTTATATATTTTTGCATAAAACTTTAAATTTTTTTATATTTATTTTTATAATACTGAATATTTCTTATTATTTTTGTATATTTTGAGTATTTTTTTAATATTTTTTAAAAATATTTTTGAATCTTTCTTATATATTTTATTATTTTTCTTTATAGTTTTTACATTTTTTTTATACTTCTTATATATTTTGGAATATTATGGCATATTTTTTTTATTTTTATATATTTGTGAATAATTTTTGTATGTTTGTATATTTTGTATTTATTTTGGTATAGCCTTTGAGTATTTCTTTATATATTTTTGTCAATTTTATTTTTCATATTTTTGAAAATTTGTTATATATTTCTGAATATTTCTTTTGTATATTTTTATATATTTTGCTATTTTTCTTTAATTTTATTTTTGTGTATTTGTATATTTTAGTTTTTTGTTTGTTTTGTTATATTATTATTTTTTATTATTACTGAATATTTCTTATTATTTTTGTATATTTTCGAATATTTCTTATACATTTTGTTATTTTTCTTATTATTTTTTTTATATATATTTTGTTATATTTTTTATATATTTTGGTAAATTTTGTTTCCTAATTTTTATTAATGTTTTGTATATTTATTTATATATTTTTAAATGTTTGTATATTTTTAAATTTTACAATTTAAACTTTTTTTTATAATTCTGTATATTTTTTGTGTATTTCTTTATAATTTTTTGAGTTTATTTAATTTTTTGTGTTTTTTTTTATATTTTTGTAAATTTTTTATGTTCTTTAGCATAAATTTTTGTGTATTTGTATAATTTATTTTTATATTTTTTGGTATATTACTTTTACTGAATGTTTCTTATAATTTTTGTATATTTTGTGTATTTTTTTAATATTTTTTTGTCTATATTTTTTATATAGTTCTTAAATTTGTTTATACTTTTTATATGTTTTTGAATATTTTTTATATATTTTGGCATATTTTTTTAATTTTTATATTTTTGAATAATTTCTGTATATTTTTGTATGTTTTATTTGTATATATTTTGGTATAGCTTTTTTTTTGTCAATTTTATTTTTATATATTTTTGTGTATTCGTATTTTATTTTTTTGTATATATTATATTTTTAATGTTTTTGTTTTTTGGTGTCTTTTTTTGTATTCTTTTAAATTTAATTTTTTGCTTTTATTTTTCTAAAGGGTTGTGTTTTTGAATTTTTAAGATTTAGTTATTTTTTTTTATTTTTGAATATTTGTGTCTTGTATATATTATATTTTTAATGTTTTTGTTTTTTGGTGTCTTTTTTTGTATTCTTTTAAATTTAATTTTTTGTTTGTATTTTTCTAAAGGGTTGTGTTTTTGAATTTTTAAGATTTAGTTTTTTTTTTTTATTTTTGAATATTTGTGTCTTGAAATTTTAAAGTTTTCATTATTAGATGATGTAATAATTCCCGAAAGGTCTTACAAACAGAATAATTATAATAATAACTTAATTCACGTAAATGGAATCCACATACATTCCACATACCAAATAGCATCCACTCAAGTCCCACAAGTATTTCAAAAAACATTATCAAATTTTCAAATATAGTTTATAGTTTCTTAAGATTAACCAAATTTCAAATATGTAAAAGAACCTACGTTAAATAGGATCCACTTATGACCCACAACATAACCACCGAATTAAATCACAAATAAAATTTCTCTGCAGCCATTTTACCATCATAGCCAGTATACCTGTACTTCGACTCGCGCCTCAATAAATTCAACCCAAACCTAAGAGCGGTGACGTTAATTAAATAGAAGGAGAAAGAACGAAATCAAACAGACGTAATTTCTATGATTTCAGCAAAGAACATTCTATAATTAGATGAGCAGCGTGCTCATTCTTATGTTGTTTCGTATGTGATTGTATACTATTAGGTGCTCTAGTGTGTTTCCGTGGCTCTTCAATGCAGATGGGATTTACATTTGTAAATAAATTGTTCGGCTTGTGGATTCTGTTTACTCGATGAGCACTTTAATATATTATATACATGTGTGAATGTGGTGTGATGCATTTATTTGATTTTGTATTATTAGAAGAATGATGTGATATGTTCGGCGGTTTTAATATTTGTTTAACTGGGAAGAGCACTACATAATTGGTTTTGTGTTTGAATTTTTGTGGTCATAAGTAGTTTTCTTAATAATAATTTTATGTTCTAAAAGTTTTGTAAATGATTCGAAATTTAGAATTTAAGACAAAAAATTACTAAGTCGAGGTGGATAGTATTGTTGGTAGAGTATCAAGTATCAATCTGAAATACTAGAATTCCCAGGTTCGTAAGAGTTAAGTAAGAATTTAACAATTTTGGAATGGAATCTTACCAAGCGATGTAGGAGTTTTTTTTGACTTAAGTAAAAATTAACAGAATTCATGTAGGTGTTTTCTGGCTTTCTAATTAATGTAATTCACTCACTTTTCAAATTAATTGGTAGGATTAACTACTGATGTAGTAGGAATTTTACCTAATGATGTTAAAGGTTTACCTTTCAATGTATAAAGTTAATCGACTAGGAATTTTACCTATTTATGTTATTATTATGTAAGAACATTATGATAATGCCATTATCGACTCATGAAGGAGGTTTAACTAATAATGTGGAGCTTTATCTATATTATTAAACAACTCATGTAGGAGTTTAACTTATACTAATGTAATGAATTTAAATATTCATGTACACTGAAAAAAATAAATAGCGAAATAGTAAAGTTTACTAAATCAAGCAGTTTTCCCTATTTTGTGTAGCGAATTTTACTACAAAGTTAGTAGTAAAATTATTGTAGTAGTCAAAGTTTCTAAATGAATAGAAATTTTTCCTATCTTGTGTTGCGAATTTAACTATAAAATTTGTAGTAAAATTTACTAAATGTAGCAATTTAAAGTCAAATTATTGTAGTAGTAAAATTTCCTAAATGTAGTATTTTTTCCTTATACTTTGTGTAACGAATTTCACTACAAAATTAGTAGTCAAATTATTAATTGACTTGAATTTTTTGACTAGACGATTAGTCAAACAGTTGTGGTTTTCGCTATCTTTTTTTTTAGGGATTAATTCTTTCTTAAGTTAATGAAACTCCTACAACAGTATGTAAAACTCCTATATACCTTCCTACATCAGTAGACCTATACAAAAATTAGGAATTTTTCCTACCAATCACAAGATTTCCTTTTAATTGCATATAAATCGAACAAAACTCAACAAAGCCCTAATATTTGTGATTTTAAAAATTTTACTCAATATTCCAATCCAACCTGAATTCCAAATCAAAATCACCGCAGAGCATAACAAACAAAGTTGCTCCAATCTAATATGTTGCTCTGAGGAGAAAGATGTCTATACATTCATCTATCTTTCTATTCTGTAGCGGAACTACTGAGAAGAACGATAACGAAAACTTTTATGAAAGGATTGATTTTATGGGGCTTTCTTGTTCATGTCAAAATCCATTCATGCATTCAATTCTCCTGGTGTGAACGGTAAAGAGCTTCAATGCATCTTTAGAAATCTCTCACTTACGAGTGATGGATGATTCGATTTTGATGTTGAAAGTGTTTGATATTTTTTTTTACATTAAATACATTACTTATGACTGTATTCTTTTACGATGAGCACGAAACTAATAAAAAGTTGAAAAAACTTCTTATATAGTTTATCAAAAACTGTTGACTTTTTGAATGAAAGATGAAGCGATTATGGGAACTTTACGATATTTCGCTTACGTGATTGATTATAATATTCCAGGAAAATTATTCTTTGAATATGTGTTTTTGGTTTCTAAGAAAATACACATTTGTAGAACACACCCACGCCACGCTTCATACAAAAAAAAAAAACGCTTATCCAGTCTATCAGTGAAACTGTTTGGATAATCTCGTTTGTCGTTGTTTTGTCTAGTAAAGTTCTGAGAAACGCAATAACAACCGGAAATTCCCATGATAAGATAAAGAGATAAGGTAAAAAAAAATGACAGTGTCTATATTTTGAATTTGATGTTTTATTGAGGAATTTTTTACACAATGTGAATTGTATGAAAATATTTTATTCTAAAGATTGGAACCTTTCTGATAGCATTTAGAATTTTGCTTCTCAGTGTACGTTTTTATTGTTACACGATTTATCTTTTTGATAAGAATATCGCTTTTCATCCGGGTGCAGAAGTCATATATTATAATGTAAACGTGAGGTATAAATACAATGTAAACTAGTTCGAGATTTCTCACGTTTTTTATTATTTTTGAAGGAACCATTTACATTTTCAATAGCTAAATACAAAGCAAAAAACATTATAAAGTTCATATTTTCTACAAATTTCCAGCATCCTCAGAAATATCTGGGATAATAAAATTAAGAAGAATCTTCTTCCCTTTAATTAAAAAAAATAAATAGTAAAATTTACCAAAAAAAATGTTCAAATTACAACTTTAGTACATTCTACTAGAAATATTAAAATTTATTACAAAAACAGAGAAGAAATAGTGAAATTTTCAATATTTGTTTCTGCAAATTTTGCTTGTAAAACTTTAGTAAATGATACTAAAAACAATACTGTGGGCGAATTTTCATCCTCTGAAATTTAATTTCACAGAAAATAATAGTAGTAAAATTTACTAGGAAAAATTAACCATTTTTTTTTAACAAATTACAACTTAAGAAAATCTTACTCTTCTACGCTCAAAAAATAAATAGAAAAATTTACAAAGATTTTATAGAGAAATCATTTTCTCTTCTATTTTTTATCAAATAAACACAAATAATATGTAAACAAAATTTGAAGACAATTTTTGTAAATTTAACTAGAAACATTCAAATATATAAGTAGTATTTGTTCTTGGACTGTGTAGTGAAGTTTCTGTCAAATAATATAATTACAAACAAACAAAATAAATAAATAGTAAAACTTACTTTATAATCAAATAACAACTTTAGTAAATTTCACTCGAAATATTAGTATTTTTTCATGTCCTAAACTTGCAATAGTAAATGTTAATTTAAAATTGTAGACTAATTTCTATAAAAAGTAGTACTTTTTCTATACTGTGAGTAAAATTTACTAAAACTGCATTAAACTAAACAATTTGTAGAATTTACTAAAATGTTGTACAACCTTAGTAAATTCCACAAGAAGTATTAAAACTTACTATTAGTATTTTTTCATGTTCTAAATTTGCAATAGTAAACGTTAATTTTAAATTGTAGACAAAAACTAAATAAAAGTAAGAAACTTATAAATTAAATCTTTGGTAAATTTTACTAAACAAATTTAAGTTAACTGAGAAAAAAATTTAACATTCACAAAAAAAAAAAAAAGTAAAGTTTACTAGGATTTCGTAGAAAATTATAGGTATAGCAAATTTTACTAGAAATTTTTTAATTATCATTACAAGTAGTTTTTTTGTTGTATACTTTAGAAACAAAAAAAACTTGAATTTTACGGGAAAAATAAATAGTGAAATTTACTATAATGTTGCACTCAAATCACAACTTTAGTAAATTTCACTAGAAATATAAAAATTTAAAAAGAGCGAATTTAAGTTTTACAGAAAATATTAGTAACGAATTGTATAAGAATTTTGTAGACAAATTACAACTATAGCGAATTGAACTAGAAAGTTTAATTTACAAATAGTATTTTTGTCTGTACTGTAAACTTTGGTTACCTGAACTTTAAGAGAAAAAAAGGTAACATTTACTAAATATAAGAAGTTTTATTCCTCTAAATATGAAATACAGACACCAACATAGATAGCAAAATTAAACTTTAGTTACCTAAACTTTACAAAAAAAAAGTAAATTTACATAAATTCAAAACTTCAATACATTTTAATAGACCTTTTTCAAATTTGCTGTGAATGTTCATACCTAAACTTGATTTTCATGGAAAAAACAATTGTGAAATTTACTATAATGTTAGTAAATTTCCCTAAAACTATTGAAATTTACTGAGAGTGAAATTTACTACGATTACAAATATAGTGAATAACTCTAGAAATATAAATTTACTAATAGTATTATTTCCTGAACTGTAAACTTTTTTCTTTTAAACATCATAAGACAAAAAGTAATATTTTCTTAAATTTAAAACATTAATATATTACTAGAAATATTTAATTCGACTGTGAATTTTCGTCCTCTAAATTTAAATTTTCCTCTAAAATTTTATGTTTTACTCAAATTACAACTTTATCTAATTTTACTAGAAACCTTAATTTACAATTAGAATATGTTACTGAATTTCAATCTAAACTTTAATTTACAATCTTAATAAACTCCACAAGAAATTTTAAGAATTACTATGAGAACTATAGGAATATTGAAATTTTACAAGTTAGCAGATTTAGTAAGCCTTACTAAAAGCTAGTAAAGTAGTAAATGTTCGTTCATAATTACAAAACTTGTGACAACATTTTGTTATATTTATATTTTTTAATTCTTAATTTTGTCATAGAATTTTAATTTAAAAACTATTTATTTTCTGAATATTAATTTCTATTATTATTCTTTTTTTATTAATGTTTTTATTCGTATTTTTTTTTGCACTGATTTCAATAAATATACCACTTTTAAAAAATTGAAAATTTTATGAAACATTTGAAAAAAAAACTAAAAATATTTGGAATTGTAAAAAAATGTAATTTGAAAAAAACTGTTTTTTTTTTTTTTATTATTATGATTTTTGTTTTTTATTTATCATTATTTTTTTAAAGTTAAATAAAAAGTTTTTTTTTCGATTTTTCTTTAGTGTTATTTATAATTAAACTTATTCGAAAACTTAAAAAAAATGTGTTTTATTTTGAAAATTGTGTTGTATATTTTTAGACTCTGAATTAATATATTTAAAAATGGTCGGATCTCAAGAAGAATAATTAATAATTATTAGCTCTGAAATATTATATTTCCTTTTAGTTTTTTTATTATTATTATTTATTATTTAATATATTTTATGTTAGAAATTAAAGTTTTGTTTTACTTGTCTTGTTTTTTGTCTTTTGAGCTGTTTTCTACCTTTTCTGAGGTTTAACGTTTTAGGGAAAGATCCTAGTGAATTAGTAAGAAAGTTCCAAGGAAGACTTTCATTGTTAGTAGTTTTATTTTAAGCTAAGAATCGAAGCCAGTTCAAACTTCAAATTTATATTTTAAGCAGTTAAAAGAAAGATGAGTTGCTTTGTTTCAAATACAAGATATGTATCAAGAAAAAAAACCTTCAAAGAATTTTCGTTTATCTAGAATAAAAGAATAAAATCTAGCTATATTAAGCAAATAGTATATATTAAAAAAATTAAAGGTTTATTATTGTTATCTCGAAATTCAATTATTTTAAGGATTAAGTGTACTCAAAAAATATATTTCAGAAATTTTTATAAAAATGTTATTTAATTATTTGAACCTTTCATGTTGTCAACGTAAAACGTCTTAAAAAAATTAATTAAATATTTAATTAAAGTTAATTTTTTTTTTTATTTTAGGAGTTTTATGAATCAAATTTTGAATATCTCTCATTTGTTTTTCTCGAAAAAACTGTTTATTTTGTGAAGTTAAAACAAATTATTTTCATGAAATTCGTTTTCATTTGCTTAGATTTTAAAAACCTTAAATTTCACTTTCGCTTAGAGCATTGAAACAAAAGTCATTACCCAAGTAACCAAAACCCGTCGTAAGACTGTCACATGATAGTCGTGCGACATAGTTGTTACGAGAAAGTAATGTAACTAAGACGACATAATGATATCACAAATTGGATCGCAAATATATATTTGCCCTGTCGGAAGTGACACTTCGTTATGATGTTATTCTAAAAATACAACAATGTGATAACTTTTAAGAGAGTCTCTGTGACGTCCGTATGACCATCGCAAAATGCTACAAGTTTTTAGCTTATTATTTTTTTTAGTAATATTTCTCAAGTGTTTAAAATATAAGAAAAAGAAAATTTAAATTTTTGTAGCGACAAATATAAACACTAAACTTATAAATAATACAAAAAAAAAGACTACCATTCAAAAGTTAAAAACTTTCTGAAAGCTATGAAAACAGTGCAATTTATTCCCATCCACACATTATTCAGTCTCAGGAAAGTTATGAAATCTATGAGTGAAAGACTCCGCATCTTTCCACACGAGTTTCTCTTTATCTTTCTGTTCAAGAGCTTCCGGCACGGCAGAGTTTTTATGTAGATAAATCTATACAACATAGATACATGTAATTACAAGTGATTCGTCTTCTTCGCTTAGGTGGATACGTTAGATAGATACCAAACCAACCATAAACCTTTATATTCCAAACACATTATTTCATATCTAGAAATTTACGTGTTCGGTTCGTCATCCGCACTCGAATATTAAATTGGCCTCACATTAAATTGTTCTCACGATAGATAAATTACTTCACGATACATTTATTGTCCTCCCCTAATGTTTATATTTTCAATCTTACCAATTTCCATGATAATTTGTGACAAATAATTCAGATGTTATGTCTCTACATACCTGGAAATAAATAAAACTTCAATTATTATTCCATTCTGATTCTATTCTATTCAATTTGGAAAAGTAATTTTGATTTCAATACTCAATATTTTCTATGTTATTTTCGGAATTGATTTCTACCCTAATTATTTTTTGATTTACGTATTTATTTATTATGTCATTTCAATTTTTTGTTTGGTTATTATCAACACGATATTCTAAGTTTTAGTTTGAGTAATAATTTTTGTTATAAGAACAAAGGACATTTTTAATATAGATACATTTTACAAACAGGACCTTTTTTTTAGGTCCTTAGATTTGTTGGCTTATTATAATGACATTTTCTTAGAATTCAAAAATCCTCAATGGTTTGTCTTCGAGGAATTCATTAGAATTTGTATAATATCTTCAATCACTGTCTTCCCAATATCGAAACAAAACCTGAACAAAAATAAACTTAGAGTTTTTGGCTTAATATAGTGTAATTTTCCCAGAATTAAAAAAAAAATCCCTGGATTGTCTTCGACGAATTCATTACAATTTGTAAAATATCTTCAATCAATGTCTTCCCAATATCGAGCCAAAACCTGAACCAAAATAAACTTACACTGACATAACATTGAGACCTATTCACACAAAAATAAAACAAGAAGCACTTTCGTGATAAAGAATACAATGAAAATTTGGTACTTTAAAAACATGTGTAATATGAACAAGTAAAGTACACAATCATTCCATTTCAATCAGATTAAAAGGATTGAAAGGGATTTTAAGTCCTCCCTATATTGGAACGAAGAAATGCAAAAAAAAACGAGGGTAACGAACTTCCACATTTATAGGATTGAATGGGAAGAAAGTTCTTACGGAACAAATATTTTAGGTGATTTTAAAGGAATCGAAATATTGCTTTTGACAGAAGGAGCGACGGGCTCGGGCACGTTGTATTTCATTGGGATTTGGGGATTTTCCGCCAAACAGGTTTCCTTCCATAAATTTTCTTCAAGTTGAAATCGTATTTGACAGTCATCTTTTGTGAAAAACTTTTGAGTGGCAGTCAAGAGAATTAAATCTTTTATTCAGCATTTTATTGATGAAATGGAGAGAAGGTTGGGTTGGGATTACAATTGTGGTTAATAATTTTTGTAAGAACTTAAAATTTGTTGAAAGTATTGATTAATGTATTTTTTGTAAAACATTTTGCATGGAATTTTTTTTAAATATATTTTTTGGCTCAGATATTGTCTTAAAATTTGTGGAAAGTATTGGTATTATTAATGTATTTTTTGTAAAACATTTTGTATGGAATTTTTTTTAAATATATTTTTTGGCTCAGATATTGTCTTTAGATATTAAATTTATGTAAAAAGTTAAACAACAAATTTCTAAGCTGTCTAAAATATGGCAATTTTACAATTTCTAAGATTTGTTAAATTAAAGCGTGGAATACAAAACATATATAATTGGTGTTTTTTAAATTTATTTTAAAATTTATAAGAAAATTATAGATAATAACAGAATATTGAAAATTTAATAAAAAATCCATAACTATTAGTGATGTAATATTTAAACTTTTAAATATTTCAATTATTCAATATTTGTTATAGTATTTTGTAAATTAAATTTAAACAAAAATTAATGTTTGTGTTAAAAATTTAAAAGACTTGATTTACATTTTTTAGAACTGCATATTTATATTCGAATTTGTTTTTATTATTTATATATTTTTTCCAACATTTGTTAAATTTTTATCTTTTTTTTTTATTTAATTAATCAATTTGTAGTATTTTTAAATATATATTTTTTTAATTTTACAATTCTTAGAATTAAATATTTTCAAGGAATTATTAAAATTGCAAAAACAAAAATCAGCTTTTTTTTTCTAATTAAAAATCTTAAAGTATTTTTATTTTTTTTTTTTTATGTTTTCAAAATATGTAAATTTGTAGTACTTTTAGATAGATATTTTTTTAATTTTACAATTTTTAGAATTAAATATTTTCAAGGAATTATTAAAATTGCAAAAACAAAAATCAGCTTTTTTTTTCTAATTAAAAATCTTAAAGTATTTTTATTTTTTTTTTTTTATGTTTTCAAAATATGTAAATTTGTAGTACTTTTAGATAGATATTTTTTTAATTTTACAATTTTTAGAATTAAATATTTTCAAGGAATTATTAAAATTGCAAAAATAAATATCAGCTTTTTTTTGTAATTCAAAATCTTAAAGTATCTTAATTTTTTTTATGTTTTCAAAATATGTGAATTTTTATCTGAAAATGTTACTTTTAAATATGCATTAATTTCAATCTTTAATATCTTTTTAATTCATAATTTTTCTTTCGATATAAACAATAAAATTGTCATCCTATTTAAAACTGCCTTCAATTTCAAGTATTAATGGTAATTATTAAATTAATGTAATTATTTACAACACAAATCTAAGCAATATGCTCTTAATTTTTTTAATATACCTTTTTATAAAAAAATATACAATTTTTTAAAATGTGTTCTTCTAAACTCAAAATCTCAAAATATTAATACCAAAAATAATATAATTTTTGTTTTTAATTGAAAAAAAAACTTCTTTAGAATAATTTACTTCAGTTTTATTTCTTTATCTGAATTTTCGTTCTCCGGTCCGTTTTAAAAATTTCCTAGCTATCTATTTTTTTTTTATTTTTCAAACAAACAAAATGTTAAGCCATAAAAAGGCTTTTATAAAATATATATTAATACTTTAATATTTGAAGTTTATATTTTTAAGAATTTTAAAATAATTTAATATTTTTTTAAATCTCTGTATATTTTTTTAATACTAAAAAATATGTTGAATAATTTAATTATGCATGTTTAATTTTGTTTTTAAATATAAAAAATATTACAAAAAATTATTTTTTGTATTTTTTAAATTTATAAATACAAAAAAAAATAAATCCATATTTCATAATAATGAAATTAATGAGTTATCTTTTAATGTTTTTAATATTTAAGAAATATAAGAATTTTATATTTTTAAAAATGTTGATCATAAAAATTTAAATATTAAAATAAATCAAATTTAAACAATTTTCTAAGGTTTCAAAAATATATATTTATTTTTAACTTTTTCTAGATTTAATATTTTTTAAAGATTTTTAACTTTTCAAATTAAATAGTTTTCTTAGTTTTGAAATTATTATATGTTATATTTCAAAATGTTGATAGGTATAAAAAATGACGTTTAACAAACAAATATCCATTGCTTTTTTATTATTTTGTTAATTATACCAGTTTTAAATTTATAACAAGAACAAACATTTTAAAAAATCAAAAAAAAATCAGAACGTTTATTTTCTTGGATAATCCTTATCTTAATAAAAAACCAAAATTATATTAATATAATTCTTACATTTTTAAATGATATTAATAATTATGGTTTTTTTTTTATATAAAAAAATATGGTTTTTAAGACAATTTGTTTAATAAATACAATGAAATATTTGTTTTGGAACATCATATTTTTATTATTTTTGTAAATAACAACTATTCTCGAAAATAAAAAAATAAGAAGTTTTCATAAAAAACTTAGAATTTTGTTTAAATTTTTTTTGTGAAATACGCACCTTTTAGTGATTTTTTGAGCCAAAAATTCAAATTTTTTAAAATGCTTTTTCGACGTTAAAAATATATTTTTTTTAAACTATTTGTTAAAAAAAAAAAATTTTAAAGCTTAAATAGTCTTAAAACTAAAAGAATATTAAAAACAAAAAACTTAAATTTTAAAATGTTTTTTTGTTCGAGGATTTTTTTTTTTTTTTTTTTTTTTTTGGTTT
>JXPG01016829.1:0-13344 GCA_001015175.1 Megaselia abdita
TAAATATAAAAACATAAAACTTGTTGATGACTTAATCAATGTACTACAGTAGTTTCCAACACTCCTCCTCATTGAAACTCAATTCCACATAACGCTCGTAACTTAAGAAGTCTTTTGACTAATAAAGGTTTTATGAAGAGATCTGCTATACATTACTTTCAGTAGTACAATACAAACAGTATATGAACTTATCCTTCCCGTATAATCCTTCACTAAATGAAATTTAGTGTCGATATGTTGCTAAATTTTTCATTATCCAACATCTTCAGAACACTTTGATTATCTTCTCAGAACTATTGGTTTCTTGGCATTAACTTGAAGAAGTAACCAGAAAATCCGCTTTACTTCTTTTGAATCTTCAGAAAAGGCAATAAAATTAATTAAAATTAGACCGAGCATGTCTACTACTTTTCGATGTATGCGTCTTCTGATTTAATTCAAAATTACCTTATCTGTCTCTGAGAAACTCCATGCTCAAGAAATATTTTGCTGCTCCTAGACTTTTGGATCGTATTAAAGGTACGGATTCACTTGCCTTTTTATATGAAACCAAATTTTGCCACGATGACAGAATTGACAGCATAATTCCATGACCTGGCCGCTTGTTTTAGCTTTTCTAAAGAACACATACCGTCCTCTCATCGCCTTCAGTAAATCCTGGTAGCTGCTTTATGTAAATTATTTCCTCGAGATTTCCATCTGTCTTGATATCGAATTGTTAAATTAATAAAATCGGTTTACCAGAAATTGACAGTAAAATTCGTAGAGTTGTTTGACGAACCACTGATTCAAATACTTCGCCGTAATCTTCTCCAAACTTTGGCGACTTACAGCGACAATGCAGCTTTTCTTCAGACAAGCAACTGAGCTAACTTCCAATTGTTGTTTTTCTTGAGTCTATATTGGTGTCTTCGTTCATTGCAGCTAACCAACGATTACTCTGCTCCTTAATTTCCATAGCTTCCTTAATAGTCTTTGGATCTTTGATACTATATTAGCTTAAGAATCCTATCTAAAAGTTTGATAATAATTTTTCTTTGAACGTTGACTGGAGACAGCTCATTTCACTTAGACATTCAAAAACGAAGAAGCTTTTAACATATTGGTCATATTCGAGATCCGGAACTATACCATGTCCAAACGGCTTGATTGCAAAAAAGTTAATTCATCAAAAAGATATTGCGGTTTATTAGTCTTGATAATATTAAACTAAAGACGTCGACATTGAAGAAACTCATGAAGAACAACACCAAAAATATTTTTGAAAAAATGATCACATTTGCGAAGACCATGCACAAATCTCACCACTGAGTTAAAGGCGCGTTCTATTACTCTAAAGTTTCTACTGTGAAGTTAAACCGCGATTACATTAAAATTAATTATTTGACTAGATCCACTTTATATTTACAGCAAACAAATTTGCAGCGTTCCATAGACACCTTACTTCGAAGTAGATAGTTTGAGTAAGTTCATAACAATACCAAGTTTTACTAATATGTCTTATAAAGGTCGTCTCGAAATTACTAAACCCTCTGACTTGCTTGAGTTAATGGTTAGGCCATTAGAATTGGCCCAAGTCAATAAATTTTGAAGATCTTTGTTGATATTGTCAATTGTAGAAACGATGCAATTTGAAACACCCATGCTGCTTAGGATTTCGTCTGAGGAAAGATTGATTACTACTATTATTGACTACTATTTAGAGCAGTAGAAGAAAAGCCAAAACGAAGTTTGAGTTTGAGAAGAAGTTGCTGATGAACAATTGTATCAAACGCCTTAGAATGAGAACGGAGTATGAGAAAAGCTATTTTGTTTTGCCAATACTTTCCCAATTACTTTTAATTTATGACAAAGCTAGCATTACTTCATTCACAGTAATACTTCTAAAAGAAAAGCTCGACTACAAGCCCCATTGAGTACTGGACAAAATAAAGAAGCTAATTCGTTCGGACATAAAGTACACTGAACTTGGCCATTGTTGTTAACGCCATTTTTCCTCAAGTTTTTCCACAGTTGTTTTGGGCTGAGCTTATGTTGTTGAAAGTTCTGGAGAAAAATTGTATCATTCGCACTCCTTACGGAAGAAACAACTTTGTTACGAATATTGCTGTAGATTCTACGTTGAGCTTGTCTTCGGATGAACTTGAGGTTGACAATAGTAGCTTATTAATCTTATTAAAAAGGTTGACTAAGTTTGATGGTCGACAGTTTGGTGGTTTATATCTACATCCAAGTAGAAGATTGGTAGATGATAATGAAACTTCTAAAATAATGAATTCTGACTCACCATAGACTGTAGACTTTTATAAAACTCGGGCTTTGTACTTATTTTTGAGATAGATTCGCATGAAAAGTTTATACCCATTGACAGAAAGTCTCAGAAATAGATATAGTATCTAGATATTGATTCTAAGTCACAGCGCAATGCATCTATGTGAGCCATCAAGCTCTGAATATTAATGTGTACACAACAAAAACCTTTTGAAGTTGACTTAGAAATTACAACCAATAATAAAGAAGTTGTTGGAAATGATGTAGAGTTATCGGTAATAGGACCCTTTGTTTGCGCCAGGAAAGCCAGGAAAGGAAAGAAAGATTTTAATTTCAATGTTATCGAAGCGAACATCTCTTGAAATTTGAAGTGCCGTTGTGGTCAAATCCACCATTCTAAAACCCTTCGAATTGTAATAGTTCCCAACGAATGTTATCAGACAAGCCTTTTAAGTCGCTTTTTATTAGGCAAAACTTTGAACTCATATAGATCTGTCNTCCCATTTAAGTCGCTTTTTATTATATATAGGCAAAACTTTGAACTCATATAGATCTGTCCTTATACCTTAGCAATTCTCAATAAGAGCCCTTTTCACGGCTTTACACGGTAGACAATGTTGGATATCGAACATGCTTATTTTTGACTAATTCTAGAAATTCTTTCAATTTATCGTGCGTTTCGGATTTAATCAAATACAATTGACAATACCTATGAAGTTGACTTATTCTACTCATAGAATTAGACTGCATAGGTTCCTATAAGTATGAATAAGATCTAAGACACGTTTTGATTTGCTTTTGGATGTCTTCGGGAACGGTATATGAGAAAACTCCTTTCATGACAGCTTCACAAACCCTTCCTTAGTAGTTCCTTACTCTAACCTTTCCATCTTCAGATAACAATTGCTTAATAATTGTGAGATCCTGATGCACATTAATTGTGGTTGTTCAATTTAATGTTGCTGAATTTCGGCGATTCAGCCATTACAACATTTCTTATTTCTGATTAATTATTAAAAAACATCATACCATATTCCCCTATTATTTTCCCAAGACTATTTGAACCATGTCGTGGATTCAGAATCTACACAAAATTTTGTCTCCATCTCTCTCGGTTTGCAGTCTAAGCTGTCCAGTTTGTGATTTCCTTCAAATCAATCTAACGTGTGCTATCTTTTTTGGTGGGGTTTTATCTGATATGCGCAAAACATGTCCAAGCCACCGAAGTTGTTGTTTTTGCACTCTATCTACGATACTGGAGTCTGCAAATAGTTCATAGAACTCATAATTGTATCGTATGCGCCACTCATTGTTTACATACATAAGACCAAAGATCATACAAAGCACTTTCCTCTCAAATACCTTCAGAAGGTGTTTGTCTGATTCTGATAATGCCTACGACTCAGCCGTACTTCGGTTAGCAAACACAATTCTCTCTCTTGAGTGATGTGGTTTTGGGTGTTAACTGAAGACCCGAGATACGTGAAATCCTTTACTGTCAATGTTGATCATATCTGGTTGGATTTTACTCGATTTCATATATTTGGTCTTCTCGATACTACGAAGTCTACTGATGTTATTGTATAGCTTGTCTTCAGATCTTCTACGTTTCTTGTGACATTTCAATGTCATCTGCATACGCCAAAATTGGACATTATAATGCTGGATGTTCTGATGTTAGCTCTTCGAATTCCGCGATAGTTGTTGTAGTCCTTCTTATCGCCTTTCTTGTATATGGGTGTTATAATATTCAGGCTCCACTCGCTTGGCGTCGTCATAGTCGACCATATCTGTTGGAAAAGATGGTGTAAGTGCTCAAAAAAATGCTCACCTGCATGTTTTAGGAGCTCAGCTGGTATCCCATCACATCC
Source organism: Megaselia abdita (assembly GCA_001015175.1). Lineage (NCBI taxonomy): Eukaryota > Metazoa > Arthropoda > Insecta > Diptera > Phoridae > Megaselia > Megaselia abdita. The sequence continues at coordinate 4,143 of JXPG01016829.1, forward strand.
AGAGCTTTTGTTGTTCTTCAACTTTGATATGACCGCTTAATCTCTGCGATTGAGGGTGATGGTAATTCCTCGGGATCCACCTCAGATATTTGACTCGCTGCTGTTCCTGTTGAACCATTGCCAAGAAGTTCTGAGAAGTATTCTATCTCCAGCGTGCAAGAATGTCTTACCAATAACTTCGGAAATATCCGTCTTTCCAAATTGATTTTAATTTGTGTGTGAGTGAATGTGAGAATTCTCGAGAATGAAATGAGCTAGTAGGAGAGTGAGTGAATGTGTTAGGTAGTGAATGAGTATTCGTTTTTGAGTGCGCGGAAGAGCTTTTTAGTCAATAGATGAGAGAAAGAGTCCTTGAGTGCACGGATTATTTTACTAGTGCGTTCTGAATGCTAGAGTTTTTGAGTGAGTTAATGGATGAGTCAGTGTATGCGTGGTGCGTGTACGAGAGTATATATCGGGTGAGTGTGTCAATAGATGAGTGAACGTATGAAGTGAGTGAGTAGTCGGAGAGTTCCAGAGTGAGTGAGTTATTTAAAGGATGAGTGTATCGCATTTACGTACCTTGAGGTAATCGTGAAGATTTTTTTAGTTTTAGATCCGGAATAACAACATTTAACGAATCAAGTGCTCCAAAAGAAACAAAAATGCACCTCTACCTTAAATTGTTACATTTATCTCAGATAATATAAATGATAAAAGAGTCCGGGAAAGTCTTTAAAAAATGCAATTTGAGGAATATTGATTTTCCGACCCTTTGTATTTTTTCAAAAAAAGTTGGTTTTTATTATGGCATTTTCTGAATTTACTTAAATAAAACACTTTTTAAAACGAAGGTCGAAAAAAAAACAATTTTAGAAAATTGTTTTTCCGACTAAAAATTAGTATTTGATATGTAAATTTTTATTGTAGAAATTTCTTAAGTTACTGAAATAACACAATTTATAAAAGAGAAAAAGATTTCTGACTCAAAAAATTAACTGTGTTTACCATTTTGCAATTTTTCGAAGATATACGACATACAGACAAACAAACAGACAACATGTTAAAAAACAAACAAACCTTGAATTTATGATACCTTTCCAAAACAAACCATTCAAAAAAAAAAATTAAAAGCACTATCAATAATTTAAAATTAATTTTATATATTAAAACTAAATAATTTGTTGTAACATAATGTTTATAACAAAGATGAAGACAGCAGTAGTTAAAAAGGAAATCATTCTCATATTTCACTTAATGTTTATTAAATTCTAACTAAAATATTCATGAATTATGGGTAATGATGACTGACGACCGACGATGAATTAATCCTCCTCCTCCTCCTCATTCATCTCCGTTCTTTCATTCTTGAGACTGACTATTCGCGTGAAATCACAAAATAACAATATATTTTGAATATATTTTTTTCTTCATCTCCCCCTTTTCTTATTCTAGACGATGGCAGACGACACCATCCGTACTTATGTTTGTTTCCCCCCATTATTTTTTGCAGATTTTTTTCTTTCCGCCATGTTTTATTTTATTTCATTGATTTTTGTTTCTTTTCGGCGAACTTTTTCGTCGCTATGTATAATTTGTATAAAAAGTCTGGCATTTGTGTCGTGGCCACCCAAGATGTCACTGTTGATGGAATCGCTAGACCAGGATCATCGTAGTATATCAGAATGTATTGTAAGCCTGTGGATGGTGAAATGGTGTTATTATATTATTATTTTGACATTCATAATTGATAATGAGGATTTGTAGGATTGATGGTTTTGGGAGATACTTAGGGATTATGGTAAAAGTTTGACAAAATTATAGAAATCTAAAAACTATAATGTTAAAGACGTTTTATGACGGGAATTCCAGAATTCTTTTTGCATCCCGGCCTCGAATAAATTGACATTTTTTCTTAAATATTTTTACGAAAAACTAGCTGGGCCTTGCATATATAGTTAAAGCCTTAGATAATATTTTTTTAGAAGTTTTTAATTTCTTACGTCCCAAGCTAATTCCAGGAATATAAAGTTTACTACGTCCATATTTAAAATTTGTTCTTGTCTTTTTTGTTTCTGTTAATTATTAATATTTTTGAGTTAAATGTTCATATGTAATTCTTTATGTTTGTGTATTATTAATTTTTTTTTATCAGTTTTTGTTATTGTATTAATTTTATATTATTTTGTTCTTCACTTTTTCGATTTTCTTAGTTTTTTGTTTGTTTGTTAATTTGGTTATCTTTTTAATAGTTGTTGCGTTTTTATTGTTTTAGTGTTTTTGTTTAATATTTGTTCGGTTTGGAGTTTATTTTGTGATTGAATCTTTTATTTACCATTTTATTTGTACTTTTATTAGTTATTTGTTAGTTTTATTATTAAGTTATATTTAATTTAATTTAGCTTTACCTTGTTAGTATCTTTTTATTTTTTCTCTTTGTTAATGTTTAAGGTTACGTTACGTTAATGCTTACGTAACTTTTTTGACGAAATTACGCAATGAAGTTCAGTTNCTCTTTGTTAATGTTTAAGGTTACGTTAATGCTTACGTAACATTTTTGACGAAATTACGCAATGAAGTTCAGTTTTTTATTGTTTTCAAGTTTTTTAAAAGTATGAAATATTGAGAGGAGACTAAAGATAATAATAGTAAATTAAAATTTTAAACAATAAATACAAAAACAATCTGTATAGTAGTTCAAAAGCCCAACAAATACAAACAAAACATAACAAATTATAAAAACTAAGAAATTAAGAACAAACTAATCAAAAAAATTAGATAAAATAAAAAAGATAAAACTTAATAACACAAAAAAAACTTAATAAAACAAATAACAAAAAATAATTTAAAAAAAGTCAAAATGAAAATCAAAAGACAATAACAACAAATTAAACAAATATTGAACTGAAACTGAAATTTAAACAAAAATATAATCAAACCTAAAACAATGGAATAATTACAAAAGAACTACACAACAAACAAAAAAGATATAATTAAATAAAAAACAAATATTAACAAAAAAGACAATTTANCATTAAAAAAAACAAATATTAACAAAAAAGACAATTTAAATTTTAAAAAATTTAAAACAAACAATAAATAATTTCCACAAAAAAAATCCAATAGAAAATTAGAAAAATTTAAAAAAGAAATAATATAAAAATAATACAACAATCAAATCTAATAAGTAAAATTTTAATAAACATATTTTTACAATTTCAAACAAAAACATTAATTATTAACAGAAGCAAAAACCTTAGATTATAAATTTGAAAAAAAAAGACAAGAAATTGTTTTTATAAATTTAAATAAATCCATAAGGATAACCCTTTGTATTTGCAATTTCTCAAAAAAAAATGTGGAATTTTCTGTTTATATGGATTTTTTTGAATCGATATAACTAAAAGACTTTATTAAAGAAAGGTTTCATTAGTAAGGGAAACCGTTTTACATGTTTCTCATAAAATATGTGGACAAAAATGTTTCTTTTTTTTATAGAAACTTCTTAATTTAATCAAAGTTTTTATAATAAAAGTTTCATTAAATTTCTTATGCAGAAAAATCCTTAAGGCGTACCACTTTCCATTTTGCTCATAGGATATGTNTTGCAGAAAAATCCGTAAGGGGTACCACTTTCCATTTTGCTCATAGGATATGTGGAAAAAAATTGTTCATTTTTTTGTGGAAACTTCTTTATTTAGTCAGTTAAAAAATCTATAAGAAAAGTTTAGTTAAAATGTTTAATTAGTAAGTAAAACCGGTTCACATTTCTCTCAAAAAATATGTGGAAATTTTTATTATTAAACATAAAGTAACTTTCATTATTTAAAAAAAAAAAACAAGCAAATTAATTTGTAAAATAAAAAACAATTCAAGGTTTAGATTACAAAGAGCCTATATTTAAAATTAACAATTTTAATTCATAAAGTTAAGCCCTATGTTAGGAAAAATTATTGACTTTTAAATATTCTACTTCGTATGATTGGATGAACAACAATCGTCGTCTAAAAATTGTAAATGAAATTTCTAGGAAGTTTCGAAATTTTTAAAAAGTTTTTGAAATTAATTTTTTTGGTAAAATTAAAAAAAAATAAAAATTATGTTAATGCGATCCTGTATCATGTTTTATGCTCCTATCTACTAGCAATTTCTCAAGATCCTAGTTAGATACTTTTTCCAGTTTAAATTTTCAATCTATTGATATTTTTAAACCTACATTTATATAAATACATTGATATAAAAATAAAGTTAAAATCTATATTCATATATATTTATATATATATTTATAACATATATTCAAATTTAAATTTATTACAAAAGATGAGTTTATAGAAAATTTGGTCTTTAATAAGTTAGTATATCTTTTTTATCGAAGCTCCATTCCAATTTTTATAAGTTTTTTTTTCCTTCTCAGTTTCTGTTTTATTTTTGAAGTTTAAATTTTCGGTTTGTTAAATAAACAGATTTATAAATTCACAAAATTTATTTCTTATAAAATCTTTTATTGATTATTGAATNAACACATTCCAATGTTTATAAGTTTTTTTTTCCTAAATTCAAAGTTGAAAAAATATATATTTTCTCAGTTTTTGTTTTATTTTCGAAGTTTAAATTTTCGGTTTGTTAAATAAACAGATTTATAAATTCACAAAGTTTATTTCTTATAAAATCTTTTATTGATTATTGAATATTTCTTTAGCCTGCTTCAAATTTTCATTAATTAATGTTTCTGAATTACGTTGAATGTCACAACAACTTGAACATCAAATATAATCGCAAACGCAATAAACCGTAAAANAGATTTATAAATTCACAAAATTTATTTCTTATAAAATCTTTTATTGATTATTGAATATTTCTTTAGCCTGCTTCAAATTTTCATTAATTAATGTTTCTGAATTACGTTGAATGTCACAACAACTTGAACATCAAATATAATCGCAAACGCAATAAACCGTAAAAGCCCGCCAACGTGAACCTTATCAATACAAACAACGTTATCTCAATGCAGAGCAAGCAACCCCAGGGGTACTTGAGTTATCTGCAAAGCCTTAGCTTCCTAACCTCGATAGCATTCGAAAAAGATAAGAAAAAAACTTACCAGGTTCATAGAAAGAAGTCTTTGGTTTGATGATCATATAGCTCCAGTAGTCCTTGACCCGATGTTTACTCGAATAGACAGGACATTTCTCATGAGTCGAACTTTTATTAGAGATTACAATCCATTGTTTCTTCTCGTCAGTATAAATCTTCCTGTCATAAACGTAGTCTCTATTCGCAAAGAGGCGCTGGAAAAAAAAAGATCATTAAGAATAAATTCTATTAAGAAAATCATATCTCGTAGACTTACTGGCCATCGGATCTCCCAGTAAATAATACTTCTGTCGTTAAAATGATCGGTTTCGATCATTTCCAGCTCTGCGACAGTGTCGTCCCATTGTTTTCTATATTCTAAGTCTGTTTGAACGTGCAAAAAGTCATTTGGAGTTATGTCGTCATATCTCGCATAGACTTTGTAAGCGTACATGGCAGATTTATGTTCCTTCCTCCAGATCACAATGTTCTCCTTTTCTCTTTTCAAATAAGGCTCCCAAGAGTCGTCCTTTTCAGTAAAGATCTCGGCCACTTTTGACGAGCAACTGCACTGGGCATCGTCGTCATTCTCATTCCCTGGATGGTTCCTGTGATGACGACGTTTTATGGGCTTTGGTATTCTTGACTGGCATTTCTTACAACTGTCCGAGTCAGTCAAAAGTTTCTCAATCAACTCAACTTCATTCACAAACTGCTCGATTATTGCTAAAGCTATGCGATCTGTATTCGAATCGTACATGTACGTTCCGACCGCACTGAAGATGAAATACTTGGCATGAGGTGGAGCTGATTTCTGGAAGATTTGGGAAAATGGTTTACATTAGAACAAATTTAGAGTAAAAAAGAGTCTTTTATATACTTTTTGTGTTATTTTGCGAGGCTAGGGGTAATTAATCAATGTAGCAAAATGGTTTTCCAACGGATCAAATATTTAATTTCCAAATTTAATTTCTTAACAAAATTCTTAAGCTTAATCCAAATAACATTTTTGTTTCTCATATACTTTTCAGAATCTAGACCATTTGATATCAAATTTTAAAATATTGTTAAGATTTAGGATTGATGATTTTGGAAAGGATTTTAAAACTAAGTAGTGTGCTGTGATGGACTAAGTCATTGTTCTTACATTTAAAGTATCAACATACATACAAGTATTTTGATTATACAATATTATATGTTATACACAACATTTACTTCAATTTTACTATCATTTATATAAATAGAGTCATACAATTATCCCATAATTATCTTTAAAAACAGATTGGATGTGACCTTAAAGGAGTTCAGACATAATGCAACAGATGTAGAATCATACTCGCTCAAAGAGTTATTGTAACATGAGTAAAACGCAGCTCAAATTGCAATCAAACGCTTGGACAATAAGTTGTCCAATAGTTGGTCTGAGGTATCTTTTCTAGCTTTATTAACGATCAATTTAAAAGGTGGGAAGATTATCGGGCCTTCGTCTGGTTTTCTGAATATAACAACTTTCGAATGCGTCTAAGTAAGAATTTCTAAGCCAATAAAAACGGACTTGAAGCTTAAGTTAAAATAAATGCGACTATATTTAGTTTAGTCAAATCAGCGGAATTTTTAATTTTACTATTATATGGGATAAGCTATTTAATAAATTTTTAAAAATTATTAAATTATTTTAATAAATATATGCTTATAACTAGCAATTATTAATAATTATGTTATAATTTATTTTATAATAATTATGATTTAATATATTTTAAATTTTTATAAAAATATTTATTTTAATTTGTAAAATAAAATAATAATGATATAATTAGTATATTTATAANGTAATTCAGCTTGATAGACAGTACTATAAAATCAGGCTGCCTATAATACTTTTCAAAGGAAAGATCTCTAGAGAAAACTCCCGATCCACTTCCTGATTCCAATTTTGACCCATCAGTATAAATTGCTTTCTCATTATCTCTCAATACCGCGTCTTCTATCCAGGAGTTCCTACTAGGAATCACAGTTTCGAAAGGGTGCCCGAAGGTTCTAGTAAAACAAGACCTTGACAACTCAGCCTGACAGCGTAATTCGCAGCAGCCTCCTTAATTTTAAAGTTAAGTGGAACAATATGCAAAATTACCTCAAGAGCTGCAGACAAGGTGGTTCTATGGGCCCATACACAAGAGATCAAGCGTAAAAAGCGTTAACAGATTTTTAAAGTCTTTCTTCAGTATTATATTTCCAATCAATTAACATAAGATTTTAGCTTGTTCGCTTCTATGTAGAACCACTAAATTTAACTTCGGTATTACAAAAGAGAGAATTTTATACCTTCTGCTGAAAAGAACCATTTGTTTTTGTTGGATTTTGGTGTCCAGCATTTTGGGTCCATTTAGATATATTCGAGAGGGAACGTTCAGTGAGCTCACTTAGTGTACTTAGAAATTTTACTGATGCAAGAACCACTACATCATCCGCATAAGCAATAACATTTGTTCCTAATGTTTCCAAGTCTTTTTAAGATTTTGTTTTTCTAGAATCCAAAGAAGTGACAAAACACCACCTTGCGCGGTGTCTCTATTTAAATATCAGTTAAACTGAGGTATTGCCAAAATCTGATCTTATTTCCCAGGATTATAACATACTCATAATCCAGCTTTATATAAAGTCTGCCACCTTAAACTCTTTATATTTCAGCGCTGTTTGAACAAATTTACGTTTCGGATAAGCATGTTGGTTTGTCAAGAGATATCCGAAGGAAGATGACAGACTGATGGGTATGAAATCTTTAGCAAGAGTATGACTGATTTTGCCAACCTTATTTATCATGCCGCATGTTAAAATTTTAAATTTACTNTAAACTCTTTATATTTCAGTGCTGTTTGAACAAATTTACGTTTCGGATAAGCATGTTGGTTTGTCAAGAGATATCCGAAGGAAGATGACAGACTGATGGGTATGAAATCTTTAGCAAGAGTATGACTGATTTTGCCAACCTTATTTATCATGCCGCATGTTAAAATTTTAAATTTACTATTCCTAGAGTAAAATTTCCTGAGAATAGTAATATATACTATCTATTTTCAGGGTTTCTAGTGATAGTTGTAGACCCAAATAAGGCGATAGGCGCGACCCAACATTTTTGATCTACCACTTTGCTGAGAACACAAAGGTAGAGTGAGGAACGCGAATAAAAACCTATTTTTGGGACTTAGCTCAAGTAAAACTATGGTTTTTCGAAAACGGTGGCGGCTCATATAGTGCGCTCTCAGAAATATTTTCTGCTTAGAATAAGGTTCAAGTCATATTTATTGGCTTTGAACTTTTTGATATACCGCGCGACGTCAAAGTCAAAATTTCGTCTTAAATGGTTTTAATTAAATTGTGATATATGTATTTTGAAGTTTCTTTAAAAATTATTGCTTAAAACTATTTTTAATTGAATTGAGGAAACCGCAATATATTAAGTCCTAAGATAACCGAAAGCAACTCAAATTTGATTTTTCGTGTGACATGTCTTAATTATAACAACACTTTGAAATTCTTTTTAAACTCAAAATATATTATATCCAATATTTAACTAGCTATTTATTAGTTTGTGATATCAAAAATATTTAAATCTAAAAAAAAGTTATTTTTAAAAAGTGGGCATTAACAGGTTTGTTAATTTACTTGTCATGGGCAAATGCTTGTCCTTTTCTGTTTTAATATGCCATCTGTACATTCCAAAAAACTTGTTTTTCAAGATATAACTTACAATTTTGAAGATTTGCTCAAGGCGTTGGATGTTGTTTCTTAAAATTAAAATTACATTAAAAATATCTAAAATAAGGATTGAATAACTACATTTTTAACACTTTTTCAAAATTATGAATGACAATTATTACAATTCACCATTTTAAATTTGAATACGTTTTATTAATTTAATGTTATGCTGTGAATTGAATTTAAAATGGAATTAAAACTCAGAATACTAACAATATTTAATATTATAGTTTTTCGAATGTTTTGACGGGTTAGAAAAGAATTTTAAAATTAACGATAAGAATAGTTTTATCGAATAGTAACAAATTACTATTCGGAGGGTTAAATAATAATAGTTTTAATTACTATACAGATAGTAAATCCGAATAGTAAATATAACTATTTATCATAGTAA
>JXPG01016831.1:5817-17845 GCA_001015175.1 Megaselia abdita
ACACGAAAGAAAATTTCTTACGAAAAATTCTGACGTGTGCACCGAGGATCTAACTCAGAATTGTCAGACTGAGACTAAGATCCAGATCTACCACACACTAATCCTCCCTGTCGTTATGTATGAATCGTCAGACTGAGACTAAGATCCAGATCTACCACACACTAATCCTCCCTGTCGTTATGTATGGATCCGAATCATGGGAGTTGACTGCTGCTGCTGACTGTGATAGACTTATTAATGGAAAAGTAGGTATAATGTCGGGCTACATAATCTGTACAACCATGCATCAATAGATCAAGATCCAGAGAAAATGGACTACATCAACTTACTGTTTTGTTTTNTCTATGAAAAAGATAGATACTTCAATGCGTATGCGTACACGCATACTTATAAAAATAGATTTAACTAATTGAATTCCAAACCCTGTAATTTTCAAAATGTTTTAGAGATAGAGTAGCTTTTAAATTTATATTTTGGATTTTTATTGGATTGCCTCAACTCCCTTTTTAATGGTCTTTGAGNCAATCAATTTAGAATTAACAAAACAAAAAAATAACTTCTCCTCCTCAATTCCAATGAAAATCTATGAAAAAGATAGATACTTCAAGGATCGATGCGTACACGCATACTTATAAAAATAGATTTAACTAATTGAATTCCAAACCCTGTAATTTTCAAAATGTTTTAGAGATAGAGTAGCTTTTAAATTTATATTTTGGATTTTTATTGGATTGCCTCAACTCCCTTTTTAATGGTCTTTGAGCAATCAATCAATTTTGTTAATCTCCAAACTTATAAAATTTTGAATAAATAAAAAAAACTTACCCCTCCTCAGTTAATAATATTATAATATTTATTAATATTATCAAAATTATAAAATTTAGAATTAATATAAAAACCTTATTCCTCAGAACAACCAAAACCAACCCAAAAAAAAAAGGATGAGAGTTTATTTTTCACATTCTTCTTTTATTTTTAAATATTTTTTGATAATGAAATAAATAATGTTAAACAAATCAAAACAATTTAAATGCTTTTATAGGTTCAATTTTACATATTTGTGTTTGTTTTCCATTTTTAAATATATTTAGCTAGCCACTTTATAGATTTGCGTACATTTCAAAGGGAAAGTTTATAATGAGGACATCATTTTAATTTTATAAAATCCACTTTCACTTTTTCTTGGTTGATGTTTTCTTTTTTTTTTTTTTGTGTTTCACGAAATATAAATAAGCATTTTTTGTCTGTTTTTAACTGATTAGTTTTCAATTTATTTTCTTTCATCTTCTTCTTCATCATCATTCTTCTGGTATCTTAAACAACATTTTTCCTATACATTTTCTCTATCATACATTACAATATCTTACTATTAATAATATATACTTTACACTGTAAATATTCATAGATTTTTTTTAGGGATTTCTTCGTATGAATATCTAACTATATAATAATGTATAACTTAACTGTCTTGCTGTCGTTCATTCTCGCTAGCTTAAAACTATTTCCATATCCGTATTGTATTTGCTATGGTTCTTAAATCTTATAAAAATTGATCAGTCGCACACGCATTTGAAAATTTGTAAAGCATTATTTTCTTGTTTTTTTAAACATAAATTTAAATTTTGGTTTTGTTTCTTATTTTTTTAATAATGACATTTTGCTACGATTTTTTTCGACTTTTGACTATAGATTAGTTGTTGTTTGTTAGTATATTTAATTGCAATATACAAGGAAGAAACAAGGGGTTGCATTTTTAGAACCTAATTATAAATTTTAAAATTGTATTTAAAAATCCGATATTTGTTTTCTTTTTGCGCCGCTGGTTTTTAGACATTTTAAATGCAACGTTGAGCACAGATTATGAAACTTTGTGCTAAGATTTAATGAAATAAAATGAGGGTTGGTAAGTAAAACATTGTGCTGAATAATAGTTAGTAAAGAAAATCGCGTAAATTGTGCTCTTTCGAAAGGAGTATAGAGTTAAAATAGAGTGAAAGAGAATAAAAAATGCGATACAAGCAAAAAACTTCGGTTTAGAGTCAAATGGAAAAAAAAACTTTCTTTGGTGTTAAATATTAAGTTTCATTTGAAATATAGTAAATTTGAAAAGCAAACGGCAGTTATTCTTTGGTTTGTCACTTAACTCTAATTAGAACGGATTTTCATCATCTTATCTTTTTTCTGAAATTTCGAAATTCAATTTAATATTGGAACAATATTTGAACTATGAACGTATTTTAATAATCAAAATGAGTTTAACTATATATTTTTTTGTGTATAAGTAGAAAACTGTGGATTGAGAAAGGGGAAATATAAATTGAACTCATAGAGGTTTTGAGAAGTGAAACAAAAATAAAATATGTGTTTCTTTCAAAAAATAAAATAAATTCTAAATTATAAATTTAACATTTTGCAAACTAAAAAAAAATTTAGATTTATTTTAGAGGTCGTAATAATATATATATTTAAGAAAAACATTAAAATAGGAAAAAAACAAACGAGAAGAAACCCTATCGCAATCCACAATCTGCCTACAAAAATTCGATGGGAAATGAGTTTATTATATTGCTTATGTTTTGGACCAACAAAAATATTTTTTTTTAATTTTTCGTTGAAATGACGATGTGAACTAATCAATTACCTTCCAGGAACCGAAATCCAATTGCACTTGTATCATTTTGAAACGAAACAAAATCCCACATTATGAAAAAGTGGAACTTTTATTGTCTGAACTGAACCTTGAACAAACGTTTTAATATACATATTTTTTCGTTAAAATATTAATATTAGGTTGGCAATGCTTATTTTACGTCTCTCGTATTCAGTTCACATCGTCAATTTTGTGTTTTTTTCTATGAGTTTAAGGACATTTAATTTAATTAATTAGTGAAAATTAATAATTAGTATTTATTGTCAATTTTATTTCACTTTAAGGTTTGCTATTTTTTCGTTCTATTTTTCATTTATTTGTGTTAGTTTTTGTTTTTCTTTATTATTATTTCCAGGTGATTTCGCATTTTTCTTTCAAAATTATTTTTAATTAACAACGAAAATTAAATAAAAATTTGGTTTCTTTTCAATAATTTCCTGTATATTAATTCCTACATTGTCCTAGGATTATTCGGTTCTACCAAAAGAACGCTTCCAGTAGGCTCAATTAAAAATTCATTATATAAAGCTCTTTCCATTTGTTTAAGGTGAAAATAAAATGGGTTGCTCCGTGAGGACTTCATGGTAATATTGTGGTTTTAAAAAAAATTCATGACAGGTTGGTAAGTAATCGAACATATTAAGAATTAAACTTAGACACAACATTTTAACACGGATTCGTTAAGGATCCCCTTAGACTTTGGAATATGGATTCCTAATTTTGTATGAGATTCCTTAAGACGTGGGCAAGCATTACTAAATTGTAAGCTAGCTCGATGCATTTAATATTCAATGTTTAAAATAAAAATAAAGTAATTGTAGAGTTTTACAAATTTTAATTGTAGAAAAATATTAAATTAAATTACAACTATAACATTTAGTCAAAGTGGTATTTTTTAATATATTTATACTAAATTTCTAAAATTATAATTTTAATATAATTATATATAGTTGTAGTTTCTATAACTAAAGTTGTAATCGATCGTAAACATTTTCTACGTTCATATAGGCATTCCAGTCCGCAACTGCATAATTCTACAATTATAATTGGCGCTGCTATTTTACAATTAAGATTTTTGAATTTATGTTGTATAATTTTAAATTCTACAATTACTTTTTTTGAGTGTACATTATATAAATATATAAGGTACCTAATATAAAAAAACTAAATCACACAACGAGCCAATGGTGACTCAAGATGTAGCGGTGATATTAAGGAATATTTGCTGCCTATGTGTTTACCTTTGAATCCCTCTTCCATCAACATCGAAACGACGAGGGTGGCGTCAGTCTATCCGACTCAAACACAAGAACATTTCTTGCGAAAAATTCTGACGTGTGTTCTGAGGATCGAGCTCAAAATTATCTGACTGGAAGGCGAGAGTACTAGCACCTTCACCAACCAACTACTAGGACTTTCTTTCGTTTCAAAAGCAAATTATTGAATCCCAACATTTCACTTTATTTATAACTTAGTTATGTGAATGGTATTTGTTTAGTAATACACANCCTTTGAATCCCTCTTCCATCAACATCGAAACGACGAGGGTGGCGTCAGTCTATCCGACTCAAACACAAGAACATTTCTTGCGAAAAATTCTGACGTGTGTTCTGAGGATCGAGCTCAAAATTATCTGACTGGAAGGCGAGAGTACTAGCACCTTCACCAACCAACTACTAGGACTTTCTTTCGTTTCAAAAGCAAATTATTGAATCCCAACATTTCACTTTATTTATAACTTAGTTATGTGAATGGTATTTGTTTAGTAATACACATTAAAATAATGACATGTATAGCATGTATGTGTAGCTTTGAAACAAACGACTCTAAACTAAACAAAAATCTAGTTTATTTTAAAGAATTCCATGCGTGGAATACACAATTGTGATCTCAGACATTTTCTCAATATGAAATTTAATTTTCGAATAATAATAATTTGAATGAAAATTAAAAGAATTCTGTAAACCACAATGAAAACCATCAAAATCCAGCACTAATAAAAACCGCCCATTAAATTTCATCCTTTCATAATCAAAATAAGAATGTGAACACAAAAATAAAACGTGTCTTGGGTTCAAGAAGTGTGTGTGTTCTGTGTTGTTTCAGGGACGACATCTTGTATCAAGGGATCTCCTTGTTTAGGTCTTGTATATGTTGTCAATGATCTACAGCAAGATATGCATTTGCTTTCTTTCAAAAAATTAGTCTTCTTTGTGTATTTTTGTTGTAAAAATATCAAAAAAAAATTTTGCAAAATAAGACAAAATTTGGTAATATAACTTGATATGTTTCATTTGAACAAAAGTCTAATTTTTTAGTATCACTTTCAGCTTGTATTTGAAAGATGCCGTCATTTGTTTGAACAAACTTAGAAGAAAAAACTATTGTTTTTAATTGTGCAATTTACCTTCGGTATAAAACATTATTATTCTTACATTTTACTTATTTGTTTGTATCTTGTTTCCTACTTTCACACCTACACATTTCTCTACTTTTGGTTGTTTTATGTTACTTTACATTACAATGTTTATACATGGGGTTTTACTTGTATTTAGTTAATATACAGGGCTTTCTGGTTTTTAGTTTTAAAATTGGCTTTAAGTAGTTGGTAAGGTGTATAGTATTTTTTGGTTTTAAAAATGAAATATTTCGGATCCTTTTAAAAAAGGTTTGAATAGTCTGGTCTAATATAATTTTAAGTCTCTTAAAATTACTGTTTAATTTTGTTTCAATCAAAACAACATTTTAGAATTTAAGATTCTATATAAATTTTAAAATAAGAAGTTAGAAATTAAAACAAACAAAAAATAATGTATTATAAAAATAAATGTTTAAGACTATTTTAATTTAATATTTGTTTCTTCCAAAAATGTTAAATTTTAAAATTAATGACTTTTTGAATTTTTACTATTAATTATAAGCTTTAACAGATTTTTATAACTGCCTGATCATGGTGGCATATGAACAGGCTTCATATGCTCGAAAATCTAAAATAACTTAACAATATAAATACATAACCTCTTGACAACTTCAAAAAGCCAATCAAAAAAGAACCGTCACCCCTTTATAATTTAGGAGTATACCGTTTTTACTATATTACATTTCTTATTATATGAACCATATGTTGCATATAACAAAATCGTTAGTTTTCAATAAAATGATTTTTTAATATAATTTACAGCACCATTTTATTTTCTTCTTAAAATTAATCAACAAATTATAATAATTTTGAAAATTATTTGGCTTGGGTTCAATTGAAAAATTTATGTTTTCTTCTCATCTATAGTATTTGAGATTGGTGTAATTAATTACATGCGTTTCCCTGAACTTTAGTATAAGAAAAACACCAAGTTCAACTAAAAAAATAATTCAGCTAAGAAAACAAAAATAACAAATTTTCTTTCCAATTTTTAGGATTCCAAAACAGAACTAAAGAGAAAACATTTCTTACTTTTCACATATTTATACGTTTGGTTTAGTTTTAAATGAGTTTCATTTTTGAAAAGATTTTTTTTTTCCAAATCTCTTTCTTTGATATTTTTAATTGATAATATTCATTTTAATTTTGTTTATGCTATTTCATTTGTATAGTATATTTACACATACCACTCTTTAACATCTTTCGAATCACGTTTGGTAGCTTTTGGTTGAACCAGGCCAACGCCTTGAGTTAAGGCATTACCATTGATATTGCCAATACCACCGTAACCACCACTATTTCCACCGCCACCACCTGGATTATTCAGCTGTTGACTATGTTGTCTTTGCTGATGATATGATCCATTAGTGCTAGTGTTTCCTAGTAAGGCTGCACTTTGGTTATGGCTACCATATGTATGGTGTTTTTCGGTTTCCGTTTTATAATTTCGATCACCGTTGGATTTTAACCACAACACCAACAATATAACAAGAATAACAGCTATAAGAATACCGGCAACAATTCCAATAATCATGGCAGTGCGTTCTTCTTCAATAGAATTAATTCGGCCTTTGTTTTTGGGCCTAAAATTTGGTGTAAATGGAGGTGGATTCAGTGGTGGGTATGGATAAGGCATATCCGGGAGATCAGGCTGCTCTGGTTCTGGTTCAGGGGGTAATGGTTCGTAATCAGTAGTTTCTTCATTTTCATGAGGATACTGCGGTGGTTCATATTGTGTTGTTTGTTTCTCTGGTGGAACAGTATGCGTTTGAACTGCAACTGTGGTTGATGTTGTCAACGGTATGGTTGTTAACTTCGTAGTTGTCAATGTAGTTTGTTGTACTGTTGTCCTTCTATCACTAGTTGTTTGAATTGATGTAGTTGTATCGTGAATTGTACTTGTTGTTTCAGGCTCGGATTTTGTTGTTAGAGTTGTTTGTTGATCAGTTGTTTGAGGCATTTTTGAGAGACCATTTATCGTTGTTGAAGTACTGTCTTGTTTGTCTCCTGGAAAATGAGATTTTTTGGTTTTTAAAATGCATGGTGATTTCACAACAGTATGTAACAACGTGATTGAATACATTTTATGCCAATTAAGGAGGATTCTTGGAAGTCAAGAAAATTTTCATGTTATTTTGAGGATGTCTTAAAGTTTCTGAGATGTATTTAGCAAACAGTTTTTTAAGCTATAATGGTTGGTGTGTTTCTAAAGTATTAACTGGGAATTTTATTTCATAGGTTTAATATTTTCAAATTGTATTTTATTAGTTTGCCTATAGAGGAATTGAAGCAATCAAGTTTAAACAAGTTTAAAATGCAAAACTGTGAGAAGAAGTAAAATTTATCTTTATTATGAACTCATGAAGAGGAAAAATCCAAGTCAGTGTTGGCTAAAATTACACTTTACTCCTCTTGAAAAAAAGACGACGGACTCAGATTTACATATCGTGTGGTTGTTTAAAGCAATATTTTAAGCTGAGTAATCTAATTATTGTAATTTCAGCAGCTCTTTCCTCATTTTACAAGTCTATATTAGCAGTCTATATTATCGTTATGGCCGAACATTCTTACTTGAATTTTTAACGGTTAGTAAAGTTACCAACCGTTTTAAATAACTTTTTTTCTTCCTTTGCCGATATAACTTCACACCGTTTGTAGTAAAAATGCAATATTTCATAAACTGCTGGTCAGATTTGTATAATTTTAGTATTTTTGGAAATATGAAGAAATAATATATAAGTTAAGTTATTTTCTGAATTATTTGGGTTTGTAGATACGATTTCAGAATTTTAAACTGTTTAACTAACGCTACTAACGGTTAATAAGCATATTATATACAAACATTATAAAAGCCTTCCCGGAAAAGTAAATATTCAAGTTATATCGTTGAACTAAATTAAATGAGTAACAAAATAGTAAATGCTGATGAAAAAGAAATTAAAGGACGCAGGTTTAACTTTATATTTCAAATTCCTTTAAAAATACAATATCTAAGATCAACTTGATTTGTATAAAATGTAATGATATGGTTACATATTGTTAATTGATAAGAGCTTATACAAAATAAAAAAAATAGTTTTTGGGGTACTAAAGGCCAATTATTTTGTGTGTACCAGAAAAAATANTCTTGCACTGCTGATAGAACACGCAGGTTTAACTTTATATTTCAAATTCCTTTAAAAATACAATATCTAAGATCAACTTGATTTGTATAAAATGTAATGATATGGTTACATATTGTTAATTGATAAGAGCTTATACAAAATAAAAAAAATAGTTTTTGGGGTACTAAAGGCCAATTATTTTGTGTGTACCAGAAAAAATATTTAATATATTTTGTTAATCAGTCAACAAAATTGGGAAGAATTGGACCATTACAATTAATTTAAACGGATAAAAAGGAATACATAATCTAGCTATAGAATTACAGTTTACTTGAAAAGTAAAAATAAGATAAATCAGACTTGTTTCGTGTTTATTCTTTGGCTGTGTGATTTTTCTTTATATTCATTTAATTTTTGTTCGATATTCGGGAGACATCATCATGATATATTTATAAAAAAACAGTTTATTTTAAAACTAATGTTTTTAAAACATTTAAAACTAATTTTTTAAACTTTTGTCTTAGAAACCTTTTAATTTATAAAATTTTTCTTAAAACTATAATTTTGACATTGTAAGATTTAAGTTTTAAAATAAAAAAAAGAAAAAGAAGCAAACTTTGGACATAGTAAAGAGAGGTCTCTCTTATGCTTCAAAGTCAGATGTGCTACCCAAAAGTCAAGATAGACTTTCTCAGGACCAAAAATTAATATAGCAAATTTTATCATGGTGATGTCTTCACGATATCGTGGGGACCAACTGGGGATAAATAATGATAATGATATCGTCAGGATATCATTCTTACAAATGTTTCATGGATAAATACCAAAGTAACTATAGCAATAAAAAATGTCCGATTAATGAAGTCTAATCCGCTTTAATATTTGGATACCATGTATTTTACTATTTGAATGAATACCATAAAACTCAACATTTAAAAATACAAGATGTCAAGTGATTAAGTTCAAACTGGAGTACCATTCAAAAAATAACACTAGTACTTATTGATCTTTAATAAATAGAAAACTCGACAAATGCATGGCCATGGGAAAATATATACGAAGTTCACTCACTGACAATGTTGAGTGTCCATAAAAAAAAGTAATTGTAACCTACAATCGTTGTTGGTTCCTCGAAAAAATGAAACATGAAGTGATTTTTGAAAAGAAGAAGGCGAACGAACGATGGAGACATGAACGAGAAGATGAGATGAACTGTATGCGCAATACAATGACATACCCATCAGTTAAAGGGTGAGGTGTCAACGACATCGTTGACTTGGTGATGTCCATCGGATGGATGACAATGAGGCAGCATACAATATATTCAACACAACCCCAACTGACATATAAATCCAAGGAAGTCCATTTAATGTGGAATGATTGAGCGCTAGAAAACAATACATACAGTTTTGAAAGGTCTCTCTTGGTAAATGCCGTAATAAAAAAAAGCTTTAGGCGTTCTGTTTTCCATTCATTGTTACTTCATTTTTTTTTCTCTAGAAACTTCCAACAAGAACCACAAAATACTACAAAAATCTCAAAAAGAGAAAAAATTGTCTCTTTACTTTAGTATAATAATAAAAATCCCCCCAAAAAGTCCCCCATTAACATGTTAAATTTGACAAGTATAGAAACTTAATAGAATTAACCAAGCATAATTATGAAAGTGCAACACTTACTTGTGGTAGAAGTGAACTGTTCAGTAGTCTCAATTGAATTGTCACCGGAACCATGCAGACAATCCTCATCATCACAAGATTTTTCAGTAACAATATTGGTTTCACCACCCGCTGCTCCTGACGATGATGAAGAGGATGATGAGGATGTTTTACTATCACCTTTCTGTTGTGGTTGTTTGGTGGGCGGGACGTAAACTGGTGTTATTAAATCATCGCCACTACCCTCAATAAACGGTGGTGTACATTCATCTTCATCATCTCCTCGACAACCCGAACCCGCACCAGAATATATTAAATCATCCATTACACCAGGATACCCACTGGCTGGTGTCTGTAACACAAATTTTATTTTAAATTTTCGCAATCGACTTATATTGTCCATGTTAACTGTTTTTTTTTTTGTATTTTTTTTTTTCATTTTTATTTTTGTTGGCATTCAATTTGTATAGATTTTACATGCATTGTGCGGATTAATAGAAAAAAGGACACTGATAAAATTTTGTGCGCAAAAAGAAAATGGTGAGTTGAACAAAAACATTTACTTCTCTTTAAATTTGAAACAAAATCAAAAATATTCTAGAATTTCTTGATCTCAACTATAAGTATGATGATGAGTTAAATTATGATTGATGATTATTTGAAAAAATGGGTTGTTGTGGTTCAAGATGAGGATATTTTCTGGAGAAGTTTGAAGTCTGAAGATACCAACGAAGTGAATCCTTCTCAACGGGTGTACAAGGGTATCTGGACATTTGGAAAGTTGTAAGCCAAATCGACCACGCTTCGAACGTTATGGATACGAGATCCTATCGGGGTTCTAATATCGACACTGATCATTTCCTAGTGATAACAAAACTAAGAGCTGACAAAGGGTACAAAGCAGCAATCACTTAAAGGTTTCAAATAACCAGTTAAACAAGGACTGTAAAAACTACTGAGGTGTAATAGTGCTCAATGTTGGGTATAAGATTCTTTTTTTGGAGTTGGGCATCCCCAAAAAGCTCCTCTTATTGTTTTAAGATGACCCTATCAATCACCAAAAGTGTATTTGTGATGGGTTGAGTAGGGCTCTCAGATCTAACTTTATACGAAGAAGAACTGAAGATTTATAAGATATATTAGGAAGCGAAGGAGAGGATGGCTGTACTGTTTAAACCAAATCACACAACGAGCCAAAGGTGACNAGATATATTAAGGAGAGGATGGCTGTACTGTTTAAACTAAATCACTCAACGAGCCAAAGGTGACTCAAGGTGTAGCAGTGATATTAAGGAATGTTTGCTTGCTATGTGTTTGCCAACTGCTTTTATACATCAATGTTGTTAGTTTTCCCTCTTTCTCTGAATAGAGTCATAGTGATGAGAAGAGGAGCTAACATCGAAATGCGTCAGCCACTGGGGGCAAACAATTGTTATATAATTGATTTTGTGTTTTTGTATGAATAATCGAGCCTAAATATGTAATATTCATATAAATTTGAAGCCACATTAAAAATTCAAAAAATATTTTGTTTCCATTCTTCCACCGAAATTTAAAACAAGCTAAAAACCCCACCAAGAACCACTCAAAGAAAAANATACTATTCAGAAGAGGAGCTAACATCGAAATGCGTCAGCCACTGGAGGACAATAGCTGTGGACCGAGCGAACTGGGGGCAAACAATTGTTATATAATTGATTTTGTGTTTTTGTATGAATAATCGAGCCTAAATATGTAATATTCATATATATATTTAAAACAAGCGAAAAACCCCACCAAGAACCACTCAAAGAAAAACCAAACTATAAAGGTGATGATGGGGAATTAAAGAAGCAAAATAATGTTAAAGTGTCGTGTTTGGAACTAATGTTTTCTATGTTTTGTTTCTTGAAGCCGTTTATTGGAAAGTTTATAGCTTTCACTTGTGAACTGAATATATGAGTTTCCGTCTTTTTATGTTAAGTNACCAAACTATAAAGGTGATGATGGGGAATTAAAGAAGCAAAATAATGTTAAAGTGTCGTGTTTGGAACTAATGTTTTCTATGTTTTGTTTCTTGAAGCCGTTTATTGGAAAGTTTATAGCTTTCACTTGTGAACTGAATATATGAGTTTCCGTCTTTTTATGTTAAGTGGCAAAGTGTTTAAAGGGTTAAACGTAAAAATTTAAGGACTGTGTATCAAAGGTTTTCTTTTTT
>JXPG01016848.1:1372-21640 GCA_001015175.1 Megaselia abdita
CAGAATTTCACATCGATACCCATCACCTTTTTATCGATTTTAAACAGGCTTACGACGGCATCATTGGAGATGAGCTTTACTCTGCAATAGTTGAACTGGGCAACAACAAGAGACTCATCCTACTATGCCAGATGACCCTAGCAGAGACGAAAAGTGCTGTTCGAGTAAGCAAGAAAGTGTCGGTAGCTTTTAACACCACATAAGGTTTTAGACAGGGAGATGCACTTTCCTGCACCTGTTTAATGTAACACCCACAACGACATCATTCAAGAGATTGAAAGGAGAATCATGCTTGCTAACTGAACACTGCTAAGTAGAGTGTTAAGATAGAGATTAATCCGGAGAAGCACTAAACTAAAACATCTACAGGACTCTCATTATACCTGTTCTTATATATGGGGCTGAGTCGTGAGCACTATCAGTATCAGACAAACATTTGTTGAAGGTATTTGAGAGGAAAGAGCTTCGTGCTTATCCGATATAACTAAAAATCCTGTTACAACGAAAACCAAACAACGGATCCTCCACCCTATAACAAATCTTAGCCTTAGCCTATAAGAACTTGTTGTCATTTTGTAAAAGTCGTATATTTTATAAGCAACAATTATTTAAGTGTGATTCATTCCGACGTCCTTCTTCTTAATTATGAGTTTATTTCACTTTTATTACCTTTAAATGGCATTTAAAGAACTTTTAATTGCCCAAGAAGGCAACGTCAGCATCGGAGACATCAACATCAACACTGTTCGTAATCGCATTCATTTCGTCCTGTGGAAGGACGAAGAATGCTAACAACTAATGTAAACGAATACCAAAACACAATGTTGTACTGTTTATGTTGATGTTTATTGTTGTCGTGCCATTTTGAATGCGAAAAACAAATAATAATACCAGTATTGTTCATCTTCATTATCATCATCGTAATTATGATGTATTCTCATTTTGATGAGGGTAATTTGCAATTCGGTTTAATGTGCAATTATCCTTTGTGACTTTTGGCTTGACGATCAAAAGACAATCACTTGAGTATACATTAAGCATACAATGTTAAAAGGTATCCAATTGATTGTCCTTTTGAGGATTAACAATTGCTTTAGTTTTGTGGTGGTTGCTTACGAAAATGAATTATTGAAATTGAAAACATCTTTTCAAATCTTTAATGAAATTTTAAAACATTGAAAAGGAAAAATAAATGTTAAGAAAAAAGAAACATTAAAGTAAAACTAATAAATTCCATCCAAGAAGAAGTGCAACGAAAACTCTCAAACTCAGAAAAGCATTCTAAGCTAATCCAACCCACCTGCTAATTGCAGGAAATCCATTACATTATGGTATAAAATACATTCTACTCAAAATGTAATGAGCAACCATGCGATGTTCTAATTGGGTTTAATATCTTGTGCTTAAAAGATGAAATGAAAAAAACACCAGATGAAAATTTTATGAAACTTGAAAATTAAATTTAACGAAAAATACATGACTTTTATGGTTTGTACTTTTTTTTATTTCATTCATAGTATCTAAAAGTTGAAAAGGAGGAGGATAGGATAGGATAGGATATTTTTCTCTCAAGACGAATTACTACTTACTTACAGTTTTCTTCATCGTTTTCATTCGCTCTATCTTTCATTCCTTCTTTCTTTTATCTTTTCTTTCAGTTCTGGGCCGCATATGTACCGTGCGAAGCGCAATACAGGGATGCTGTACAAGTCACTCTAGAACAAATTGATATAATTAAACGGTTGACTGAACGCTATTCACCACAACTAACAACATGCACATCAGCATCTGGTAAGTCATTTTTCCCACTTTCCTTCTTTTTATTTTTCATACGAAACCAGAGAAAAGCAGAAGGTGACTGGCACTGAGGGAATCTTGTTGGTCTTAATACTTTTTTCTATCTACAAAGTATCTGGTAGATATATCACTTAATCAGTTGATTATCTAATAAGAACTTTGAGAATCCATATCTACAAAAATAAAAGGCTGGGGAAAATTTAATTTACAATTTAACATTTTGTTAGGTTTCATTGCTTAAACATTAAGGACACTATAGTCTTTGGACAATTTCGACAAAAATCAAGCTTTTATCAAACAAGAAATTATTTTATGCCCAACATTAACTTTTGAGATCTTTACACTGATATTCTTTATAGAAATTAATAGTTTTATGAAGAATCTATAATTATAAGATTATTAAGCCCTAATTAAAATTGAACATAAAATTCTCAAAAAACATTATTTTGTCAATGGAAAGAAAGCAACAGCAAATGTAGGACCAATATCAATAATGAGATGATTAAGTAAGAAAATTCTCTCTCAAAAAAACAATAATTTATTTAAGTATTTTTTTAAGTTTGCAATGGTTATAAAGAGATATAGTAGACTTTCTATAAGATTTCTTTTCACAGTAGTCGATTTTAAATTTAAAAATATTCTTTCGTTTCTGAAATTAAGTTGCGAGATATTAATTATTTTGTCCGTAATTCAATTTAAAAAAATAATTATTATAATAGATAATAGAAACTCAGATCTTTGTGCGGGTATGTGAGTGCGTATGTTCCTTATACAAATCGAGGAGGTTGATCCGAGTTAACCAAATTTGCAGGATGTGTTAATTGAATTGGATAATTCGTACGCTACTTTTCGTAACGTTACTTGAAGGTTTACGTTACGTTTCTTTATGATATTCTGGTTTAGAACATTGGCAATATGGGTATCCATGGACGAGGAATTTTAAGACAAGTCAGGAATGGGAATAGGTTCCTAGATTCCAGAGACGGTTCCGTGAACACATTTTGTTCCTCACAAGATTGGTATCCTTGGACGTTGAATTTTGAGAGTAGAAATTTATTAGAAAAGGAATGTGTTTCAGAAATTTTTTAATGGTATTAGGTTCTATTACTCGAGAAACGGTTCTCTTCCAAATGTTTTATACAATTTCAAATCAAACTCGAACTCTAAGTTGCTCAAAATCTGAAATATACGAAATGAAATTAATAATTAAAAAAAATAACTAAAAAAAGCATAAGCAAAATTTAAATTGTTTCCTTAAATAAAAAAACAATTAAAAAGAAAATACAGAATTGCCAGATGCAAACATTCTTTTATTTAAACACAAAATAAATATTCTCAAAAACTTAAAAAAACAGAAATAATTTTTTTTTAAGTTATCATAAATAAAAAAAATAAGATATCAAGAAATAACATGTGCAAAAATTTATTTGTTTTCATCAAAACAAGAAATATCATCAAGAATTAAACTCAAAAAATTAAAAAAAAAAAATTACACAATTTTGAGATAATTAAAAAATTACGAGTCAATAAAATAAAAATAAATAATATTAATAAACACAACACAAAAATATTGTTTAAAAAATAAATAATATCGGAAATTACACTAAGAAATGTTATAATAAAAATAAATATTATTTTAAGAGAACAAAAAATGTTATAAAATCAATTAGATTTATTTAAGGATTGCCCAAAGAATAAATATAATCAAACATTATATAAAATTCCACAAGTACAAGGAAACAAGAATAAAAAAAATAATTACTTCTACAAAATTCAAAAAATAACAAAAACAAATAATAATTGATCTACATTTTATGTTAAATTTGTGACTTTTTAAAGAAAAGTTTAAAAAGTATTATGGATATTTGTAACGTAAAAATTCTAATATATTAAAATTATGTTTTCGTCATCATAAACATTTTACAATTAAACTTTGTTTGTAATCTAATACATATTCTAAATTTCTAAAGATAATAAAGTATATAAAAATTTCGAAAAACAAACCAAACAAAGTCTGTATAGAACTTCAAAAACAAAGAAATATTAATACAAAAACAAAATACTATAAAAATTCACTACAACAAAATAAGACAAAATTAAATCAAATAAAAAAAAAGTTAATCATCAAAAAATCAAACTAAATATTAAAAAAAATCAAATAAAAAGAAAACCCAGAGGAATCAAACAAATGACAAAGAATAAAATAATACAAAAATATACAAAATTTAAACAAAAATAAATAAAAATAATTAAATAAAACTTATTAATAAAACTAACAAATTACAACTAAAATTGTAAATAAGAAATACAATAAAATCATAAAAAAAAACTTCAAGACGAATAAATATCAAACACAAACATTTAAAATAATTAAAACAACAAACTAAAAGGAAAACATAAGACACAAAAAAGTATTACAATAAACACTAAAAATAAATAAAATACTAAAAAAAAATTAAGAAGAGAAATATAACAAAATTGAATAAAACTTTTTAATTAAAAAATATCATTAAAGAAATAATAGTAAAAAACATTAACAAATTTAGAAAGAAACTCTAAAATATAAACATATTAAACAAAACATTAAACAAAAATTTAAGAAAAATAATACAACTAATTTAAATAGAAAAACAGTAATCATTAACAGAATCAAAAACCTAAGATTATAAAAGACAAGAAAAACATTTAAATTAAAATAGTATTTTTGGTTTTTTATAAAAATTCTAAAATTTAAATTTATTAATCTCACTCTCAGGGTTTGTTTCAGTTAATATTTGTTCGAATGAGTATTTGTTTGTTTTAAGTGAGTCTATGTCTGATTCATAAACGAGGTTTGCAAACAGTAAACGTAACGATAACCAAACGCGATAACGCATAACGTAACGATACCAGAAATATTTTAAATTACCCAATAAATAACCGCCACTTAAAATCGTTGCTTATAATTGTATATTTACGAAAAAACAACAAAAACTTATAATTATTTGTTTTCCTTAATATTTGAGCTTTATATTCTTAAAAATTTCGTAGCTCACGAATTTTAAGATTTAACTTTTATAAGATAAATTTAAAAATTGTCACATTTTCAAAAAAATGCAAATCAATTTTTATAAGGTAAATAAATAAAAATTAAAAAAAAATACAAATCGATTTTTTGTGTTGAAAATAAAACTTTCTTTAAATTGCTTCTCCAATCACACTTCTTCTACGAAATGTTTTATTTAAGTAAATTAGAATATGTAAGTGAAAAAATCCAATAATTAGACATTACATTGCATATTTAAATAGTATTATAGATTTATTTCAATAGCATTTATGAAAATTCTCAATCATGAAGCCTTAGAATCTTCAAATATTCATTCAGGATATTTTAGTTTTTCTAAATTTTTCAATGAAACATTATTAATTTCCGAATTGCATATTTTATTTTGAAGATAACAAACATATTTTTTTTTAAATATTTTGATTATGATAAATAATAATTAATTAAATTTTATATTTATTTTTTATTTGAAATTTTTGTTAATTCTATAATTTTGAGAATTAATAATTTTATTAGGTAAAAAGCATTTGAAAATATTTTTTGTTTAATTTTTGAAAAGATATATTCCTTAAAAAAAATACAAAACACAATAGTTCATATTATTTCCAAGAATGCTGAGCTATCTTTAGTTATTTTAAATATCTATTTTGATATTTTTTAGAGTATATTAGATTTTAGATTTATATTAGAATTTTAGATTTTTAAACATTTTAATTAAGATACATATTAATATATAAATGAAATTTAAAAAAATATATATTTATATTTCAACAATTTCTTATTTCAATATTTTTGAAAATACTTATTTTTACTTTCTAAAATAAATCAAAATTTTTCTTTAATTCTAAAAAGTTTATTTTTTGTTTAAATATTTTTCTAAATTATAGTTTATAAAATTAACATAAAATTAATAACAGAAATATCCATTGCTTTTTAAACCTTCTGCATTTTTTTATTAAACTTTACAACTATCAAATATTGTTTAAAAAATATGATGAAAATTGTCGTAAATAATACTTCAAAAATATTCTCAAAAATACTTCAGAATTTCAAAGATTTTTAGGCAATATAATAGCTTTATCTCAAAAAACACTAGCAACGAAAACAAATATATATATCAATAAACGTATCAAATTAAAAAATAAAACGGTTTTTTTGAAAAAAAAAAATGATAACGTAGAGAATTAAATAACGTTATAATTTTAAAAGATGGATAACGTAACGACCGTAACCGATCACAATTAATCAGTTATCTTTTTTTAGGAATATTTTTTGATAAGATTTTATTTCTTGTTCTTAAACTTTGAAAAAATACCAGAATGAAAAGAAAAATATTTAAAGGAATTCTCAGAAAACACTTGTTATAGTTATATTGTAAAATATAAATATATTGTTAAATTATTACTAATTAATTGTTTCTGTTCGATCTTCTTTTGTATTGGATTAATTTAAGAAATTTCTTTAAGCATTTTGTTTTATTGAAATTTAAAATTCCTCTTAGTAAATCAAGTATATATAACAATTCTTCCAAAATTATAAAAGTCTTAGGCCTAAAAACTCATATTAACAAAAGAAAATCTCACCAATTAAATCCTTAAAAAAAATAACTAAACACGATTACCATAATTAATAAATTTTAGAACTATTTTCACTCGTTATTACTTCATATTCTTGTTTTTTATCAGATTTTATATTTTTCTATATTTTTATAAAGCACAGATTGGAAACAATATTGCGGATAAGTCTAACACAAAAGAGCTGATTTTTTTCATTTTTAAAAAAATCAATGTTTTTTTAATTAACAAAAATGCAGATTTTTTGTTGGATTTTGAAATGGTTAAAACTCTACACAAAAATGTGGATTCTTATCACAAAAATAAGCTAAGAGTCCGCACTTTTTTCAAAATTTCCAAAAGAATTATTTATCTCTTAAACTACTGAACCGACTTAAATGTAGTTAGATTGCTTAGTCCTTTTATATTTCGAAGAAATAAATCAAAAATTTAAAACCTAAATGAAGAAGTTATTGTTATAAGAATAAATTCCATATTGACATATATAAACCTTGAGAATAGAGCAGTTTCGTGGAAAGGAAGGCTGTAAGTTCGAACTCCACCCTTGGCGTTGTTTTCTTTTCGTTTTCGGGAAAATATTGCTTTCATTTTTGAATGATTTCCTTGGAACATTAAACTAAAATTATAGAATAATCATCAATGAAATGATAAAGTGAGAAAATTCTCATTTAAAAATGCATCGCGTTTGAGACGCTCATATTGTGTATAAACTAAATTCTTTTACAAAAAACATCCATATTTCGAAATTTAATGTTTTATTTTATTTTTTAAATTTCTTTAAAACTTTTTTTGTTTACCTGAAATCCGTTAAAATAAATGAAGGATATTTTTTCAATAATAAAATCCCTAACAAAGAAAAACTGGAAAAATACCGAATTCAAGTTAAAAAACAAAACCATTAAAAAAATACCAACCATTCTTTTTATTTTTAGTGCTTAAAAAAAACCTAAAAACAATAAAATTGAACAACCATATCTAAATTTCCCTCCGAAAAAGTAGTTATAAGAAAATCAAGCATAAATAAAAATCCTTTGTTCTTTAAAACTTATTTTAAATATTTAAAAAAAGATCTCAACGAGAAATGCCTTTCAAATCCAACTGTTTAACTTCGCAAACTGAAAAAATCCTCATCAAACAAATTTTTCTCTATGTTTTTTTCTGGTTATTCAGAAAAAAAAAGCTTCTCTTCTCATCGACATAAAATGAAAATCCTAGTTTACTTCCTGTTGGTGATGATGTAGTTTTTTTGTTCGTCTTTTCATCTCATCCTCCAATTTTTTACAACGAACCAGATAGATTTTTGTTCATTTCATTTCAGGAATCATCCAGGATAATGAATTTTCTATTTTTATAGATATCATTTTTAGCGGTATTATTTTCTTTTTCTTTTCATGGTGGGTTGGTAGTAAGCAAGGAAAGTTTTTTTTTTTTGTGAAAAGAACTCGATTTCTATGATATAATAAAGAAGGAAATGTTAAAACCATGTCGAAAACGAAATCAAATGGAGTATTCACATCTTTTCATTCATTCTTTCACAAGTTCGTTTGAGTAGTTCCTTTTTCCCAATTTTCTGCTGTGCTAGTCAAGAAGAATATAGTTAGAAGCTTGTACGGGAACTAAACTAAAACTGAAGGACGTGCAGTGCAGTTTGGTTACTTTTGGTAATATTGGTTATTGGCTTATATTTGGTTTTTGTTTTAAAGATGGCGAAGAGGTTTTGGTTTTAGTATTATGATGGTATATTCAGACTATCGTTAGTGGATAGTGTATTTTCTTAAACAAAATGTCCTTTAATGCACTTTTTTGAATACATTTTAAATTAAGTCCATTAAGAAAAATGTATCCTTGATTGAAAAGATGTATCTTTGAGTTCAAAATTCAACATTAATAACATTTCTGTTTTTTTTCTTACTTTACTCACTTATAAACTCCAGCTTAGGTTTTGTTATAGTTTTATTGTGGATATTTAAGTCTGATCTGAATGATGGATCTGAAAATTGGAATTACATTAAAATTAAAATATAAAGATTTTGTTTAGAAAATTCGCTTTAAATAAAACACTGTTTAGATAAGTAGAACCGTTGTAATGAATGCATTATTAAAAAATATTCTGATAAATTCATAAAACGAACAACATAATCGTTTGGACCAATACAAATTCTTTTTAGAAATCTGCATTAGAAAAAACTATTTCCAGCCGTCACAAAAACAAACAAAAGATATCTATAATTTTAACAATAATCTATAAAAATACAAAATTTTAAATCTATTAATACTAGCTTTAAAATAAAATAAAAAATCATATAATATTCAAATATTTATTCATGTAATTATTAAAACTCACAAGATACAATTATATCAAAAATTCTAACAAAATCTTTAATAAATATGAACAAATAAAGCTAACATCACTAACAAAAATATATACGCTAAAAATTAGTAATCAATTATTGTAGTAGTCAAAATTCTTAAATGTTTAAATTTTTAATATATAGCCCGTAGTAAATTTCATTACAAAATTATTAGTAAAATTTCCTAAATGTAGAAATGTTTCCTATTTTGTGTAGCAAATTGAGTAGTGAAATTCGCTAAAATTTTTAAAAAATGTCTAGTAAGTTGTTTTTTTTACTAGAGATTAGTCACAAAATAGTGATTTTAGCTATTTCTTTTTTTTTCAGTGTATAATATACAAAATTAAGAACTATAACCATCATTTAAAAAATAATTGAATTTAATAATTTTAGAAAATTGTTCTTTATTTTTTCTCCGAAATGTTCTATGTCTTCTGAACACGAATATGAACTTTATTTTCAGCTTTAGTATTTTCAGTCATTTATAAAATTTAGCTGAAATTCGCTCTTATTTTCCTTTCATGGTTTTTCCACAAATCTAGATTTATAAGCAAAATACTCTAGAAAAGTGAAAAGAGTGAAATTTCTTTCAAATACCAAAGTGTATCTGACATTTCAACTAATTTCAAAGATCTTTGTTATCTCTGAATACTAAAGAAATTTCTTTCCTTCCAAAATATATAAACAAAATTAAATAATAAAAATGTTAGAAATGTCTCTAAATTTTAATGTTTAAAAGATTTCTATCAATTTTAAATAAATTTATTTCAAAGTTAAAAAAATTTCCCTCAATTATACTCTAAATGTTACAGTAATTTCTCGCAAGTTTAAAGAAATGCCTCTCAATTTCGAAGTAAATTTAAAAAAATGTTTTTCAGTGTTAAATAGATTTCTCCCAATTTTAAAGAAAATTTTTTTAATGTTAGAAAGATTTCTATCAATTTTAAATAAATTTCTTTCAAAGTTAAAAAGTTTACTATCAATTTTTCTCTAAATGCTAAAATAATTTCTCTCAATTTTAAAGAAATGGCTCTAAATTTTAAAAACAATTCTGTCAGGGTTAAATATATTTCTCTGAATTTTAAATACATTTATTGCAAAGTTAAACAGATTTCTCTCAATTTTAAAGAAATGTCTCTAAATTTTAAAGTAATTTCTTTAAATTTTAGTGTTAATTTCTCTCAATTTTAAAGAAATGTCTCCAAATGTTAAAAAAATGTCTCTCAATTTTAAAGAAATGGCTCTAAATTTAAAAAAACAATTCTGTCAGGGTTAAATATATTTCTCTGAATTTTAAACAAATTTATTTCAAAGTTAAACAGATTTCTCTCAATTTTTAAAAAATGTCCCTAAATTTTAAAGTAAGTCTTTAAATTTTAATGAAATGTCTCTAAATTTGAAAAAAAAATTATTTCAATTTAAATAGATTTCTCTCAATTTTAAAGACATTTCTTTCAATGTTAAAAAGATATCTCTCAATTTTAAATAAATTTCTGTATAAGTTAAAAAGAGTTCTCTCAATTTTACTCTAAATTCTAAAGAAATTTCTCTCAATTTTAAAGAAATGTCTCTAAATTTAAAAGAAATTTCTTTCAATGTAAAATATTTCTCTCAATTTTTAATAAATTTATTTCAAAGTTAAAAAAATTTCGCTCAATTTTACTCTTAATGTTAAAGTAATTTCTCTCAATGTTAAAGAAATGTCTCTTAATTTTTAAGTAATTTCTCTCAATTTTAAAGAAATTTTTGTTTAGTGTTAAATAGATTTCTTTCAATTTTAAACAAATTTCTTTTCAAGTTTAGATTTCTCTCAATTTTATACTAAATGTTAAAGCAATTTCTCTCAATTTTAAACAAATGTCTCCAAATTTTAAAGAAATTTTCAGTGTTAAACAGATTTCTTTCAATTTTAAATAAATTTATTTCAAAGTTAAATAGATTTCTATCAGTCTTAAAGAAATGTCTCTAAATTTTAAAGAAATTTCTCTCACTTTTAAAAAAATGTCTATAAATTAAAAAAAAATCTTTCAGTGTTAAATAGATTTTTCTCAATTTTAAACAAATGTATTTCAAAGTTAAGAAGATGTATTTAAATTTTAAACAAATTTCTTTCAAAGTTAAAAAGATTTCTCTCAATTTTAAAGAAATGTCTCTAAATTTTAAACATATTTATTTCAAAGTAAAAAGGATATCTCTCAATTTCAAATAAACTGCTTTCAAAGTTAATAAGATTTCTCTCAATTTTAAAGACATTTCTTTCAATGTTAAATAGATTTTTCTCAATTTTACTCTAAATGTTAAAGTAATTTCTCTCAATTTTAAAGAAATGTCTCTAAATGTTTAAGTAATCTCTCTCAATTTAAAGAATTGTCTTTCAGTGTTAAATAGATTTCTCTCAATTTCAAAGAAATTTCTTTTAATGTTAAAAAGAGTTCTCTCAATTTTACTCTAAATGTTAAAGTAATTTCTCTCAATTTTAAAGAAATATCTTTCAGTGTTAAATAGATTTCTCTCAATTTCAAAGAAATTTCTTTAATCCTCTCACTTTTAAAGAAATGTCTTTAAATTTAAAACAAAAATCTTTCAGTGTGAAATAGATTTCTCTCAATTTTAAACAAATTGATTTCAAAGTTAAAAAGATTTTCTTCAATTTTAAACAAATTGATTTCAAAGTTAAAAAGATTTCTCTCAATTTTACTCTAAATGTTAAAGTAATTTCTCTCAATTTTAAAGAAATGTCTTTAAATTTAAAACAAAAACCTTTCAGTGTTAAATAGATTTATCTTAATTTTAAACAAATTTATTTCAAAGTTAAAAGGATTTCCATTTCCTTCAATTTTAAACAAATTTCTTTCAAAGTTAAAAAGATTTCTCTCAATTTTACTCTCAATGTTAAAGTAATTTCTCAGAATTTTAAAGAAATGTCTCTAAATAAAAAAAAAATCTTTCAGTGTTAATCAGATTTTCTCAATTTTAAACAAATTTATTTCAAAGTTAAAGAGATTTCACTCAATTTTAAACAAATTTTCAAAGTTAAAAAAAATTCTCTCAATTTTACTCTAAACGTTAATTTCTCTAAATTTTAAGGAATGTTTTTTAAATTTTCAAGAAATTTCTCTTAATTTACTTGATTAAGTATATTAGCTCACTCCTACAATCATATGATATGCAAGGCTGTTTCCGAGCTTCATGGTTCTGTTTCTTGGGTGTTATATGTTATTTTGATCTTTCTGGAAATCTTTCTCTCGAAATACTAGCCCTGACTGGGAAATTATTGAACTTATTTCAGAGACTCTTAATGTAAAAATTTTGGAGACAAGAACGTAATTTTACTCTTAAATAGTAATGTTTTTAAAATAATAGATATAATTTAGTCTTAAAGAAATCATAGAAAAAACAACCAAAATCAAACAACCACCCAAAGTCCTCCCTTCAGCAAAAAGAAAAAAAATCCTTTATTATTTGAGGTTCTTTTTTATTAAAATATCGATTCAATCCAATCGGTTGATGTAGTAATATTTTAGGCATCTGGTTGAACATAACATACTTTCAAGATATTAAATATCAATGCATTGGGATTAGAATGCA
Source organism: Megaselia abdita (assembly GCA_001015175.1). NCBI lineage: Eukaryota > Metazoa > Arthropoda > Insecta > Diptera > Phoridae > Megaselia > Megaselia abdita. The sequence continues at coordinate 13,726 of JXPG01016848.1, forward strand.
ATTTCGAGAATAATTTCGTTTTCGTTCGTTCATTCGTTCGTTTTGAATTTTGTAATTTGAATGTTTGTGCGATGCAGATGCAGATACTTCGTTTCGCTTACTCCATTGGATTTCTCTCCCATTCCATGCCATAAGGAAACTCTCTATCGCAACGCAAGTTAAATTGTTCATTTATATGCAATTTGGATATTGGTTTTGGAATGATGTTCTTTTGTGGTTGAATGAAGCCAGAAGATCTTTTACGGTTGAATGGGTAATTGTTTCATTTTATGAATAATATTTAAATTATTTAGAATGGAAAAACAGTTCATTTCAAAACATAACTCATATACTTTTTCCTCCCTCATCAACCCAATTAAAACTGCAGTACAAGAAAAGCAATCACAAGAAAAGACAATCATCGAATAGGAATGTAATGAGTATTTCGAGCCCAACAACAACTCTAATTAATCTAGTGTACACAAAAATAAAATCCAAACTTTCCTCATTTCCTCCAATTAAAAATAGAAATCGTTGCAGGCTCTGATGTGATGTGAATGGAATACAACCGACATTCAAAAACAGAGCTTCGCAGATTTTACATTCGTAATTTTCGAGGAAATTTATCTCTGACTGACGTAGATATAAAAAAGAAAAATTTCTGGGGAAAAAAGTTTGTAACAACAGCACATTCAGTTGAGTCGAGTCGAGTCAAGCCAAGGAAAAAAAATATGAACCTTCCTTAATAACAAAAGTTTTTCTTCTTTCCTTCTTGTTCAGTCTCTTGCCATACTCGACTCATCTATCCTTTCCATGATATGATATTATTTTTAATAGTTTGAAATGATCCATTGTGGGATGCTTCTGATACTTTTATTTTGGTTCAGGGTTGGTGGTTGCTTTTTGCTCGTTTTAGATACATTTTGTTACTTTTTGTTTGGTTTCCTGGACACCTACCATAAATGTGCATATTGATAGGTGTTATGAATTTTTATCGAAGGCATAAACCATGATGGCTTGTTAGGCATAATTTGAGGGAGGAAGAGATCATTGACTCAAGTCTTTGACTTTACGATATCGTGATGACATCTCCATAATATCATTTATATTCAATCATTGAGAATCTTTAAAATATAAATTTATCTATATATAAATTTGACGTGAAATTATTGCAAATTATACGAACGGTTACAAATTCTGTGTGTTCTGATCGGCTTTTTAAATAATATAACATTTTTCATCATACAGAGTGGAATTTTTGCCACATCGCTTAAAACAATCGAACAAAACTTTTAAAAAATTATTGTATAAATATTGTTGAAACTAGTCTGAATTTAATCACTTTTCCAAAATAAAACATGAAGCAAAATCAAAATGTACAAAATGTTTTTCGAAATGTTGAGTTTTATTATCTAAAAATTATTTACAATTACTGAGTTAATATATTTTTTAAAGCAGACTATTCGAAACCTTCGAGATGAGACTTATGTAAAGGCGAATCAAAAAGTTTCTATAGAAAAATTTTGCTTTCAATACCTTTTGGCCTTTGTTAATATTTTTATTGCCAGCTTTTCACGAACTTGTTTCCCATTTCTTTATGTTGAACTGACATGACAGCCACATACAAATCGTCACACATTTTTCTAAATTATTTTCATCCAAATCCTCTGAGGAGAGAATGTTCATATCTTGCAGGTTCACCTTGTAGCTCGGGAGAATGTGATCTATCTATTGAACTTGATGAACACATGGGCATGATGGATCGTCAATCCGTTTAGATTATACAGTTCTTTCCTTGGTAGATCGAACTCCTGAGATCTATCACCCATCATAATCTTCTCCGGTACTGAAGTTTTGTTCTTGAAGTTGTCTGGCAAGAATCAATAGATCTATTTCCTGAGATATGTCACCCTCTGTGAATATGGAGCTGCGACTCTGCCAGATAAGCTACAAAATCATCATCATTTTCTTTAGTGTTGAAGTTTAGTTCTTGAAGTTCTCTGGCAAGAATCAATAGATCTATTTCCTGAGATCTGTCACCCTCTGTGCATATAGAGCTGGATCTACAAAATGACCTCTAAAAATCATCATAATCTTCTTGAGTGTTGAAGTTTTGTTCTGAAAGTTGTCTGGCAAGAATCAATAGATCGAACTCCTGAGAATTGTCAGCCTCTGTGAATATGGAGCTGGATCTGCCAGATAAGCTCTAAAAATCATCATTATCTTCTTGAGCGTTGAAGTTTTGTTCTGAAAGTTGTCTGGCAAGAATCAATAAATCGAACTCCTGAGAATTGGGACCCTCTGTGAATATGGAGCTGGTTCTGCCAGATAAGCTACAAAATCATCATCATCATTTTCTTTAGTGTTGAAGTTTAGTTCTTGAAGTTTTCTGGCAAGAATCAATAGATCTATTTCCTGAGATCTGTCACCCTCTTTGAATATGGATCTGGATCAACTAAATGACCTCTAAAAATCATCATTATCTTCTTGAGTGTTGAAGTTTTGTTCTGAAAGTTGTCTGGCAAGAATCAATAGATCGAACTCCTGAGAATTGTCAGCCTCTGTGAATATGGAGCTGGATCTGCCAGATAAGCTCTAAAAATCATCATAATCTTTTTGAGTGTTGTAGTTTTGTTCTGAAAGTTTTCTGGCAAGAATCAATAGATCGACCTCCTGAGATCAGCCACCCTCTGTGAATATTGTGCAGGATCTACAAAATCATCATCATCATCATTTTCTTGAGTGTTGAATATTAGTTCTTGAAGTTTTCTTGCAAGAATAAATAAATCGAATTCCTCAGATGTGTCACGCTCTGTGAATATGGAGCTGGATCTGCCAGATAAGCTCCAAAAATCATCATAATCTTCTTGAGTGTTGTAGTTTTGTTCTGAAAGTTTTCTGGCAAGAATCAATAGATCGACCTCCTGAGATCAGCCACCCTCTGTGAATATTGTGCAGGATCTACAAAATCATCATCATTTTCTTGAGTGTTGAAGATTAGTTCTTGAAGTTGCCTAGCAAGAATCTATAGATGGAACTCCTGAGAATTGTCACCCTCTGTGAATATGGAGCTGGATCTGACAGATAAACTCTAAAAATCATCATTATCTTCTTGAGTGTTGAAGTTTTGTTCTGAAAGTTGTCTGGCAAGAATCAATAGATCGAACTCCTGAGAATTGTCAGCCTCTGTGAATATGGAGCTGGATCTGCCAGATAAGCTCTAAAAATCATCATAATCTTCTTGAGTGTTGTAGTTTTGTTCTGAAAGTTTTCTGGCAAGAATCAATAGATCGACCTCCTGAGATCAGCCACCCTCTGTGAATATTGTGCAGGATCTACAAAATCATCATCATTTTCTTGAGTGTTGAAGATTAGTTCTTGAAGTTGCCTAGCAAGAATCTATAGATGGAACTCCTGAGAATTGTCACCCTCTGTGAATATGGAGCTGGATCTGACAGATAAACTCTAAAAATCATCATTATCTTCTTGAGTGTTGAAGTTTTGTTCTGAAAGTTGTCTGGCAAGAATCAATAGATCGAACTCCTGAGAATTGTCAGCCTCTGTGAATATGGAGCTGGATCTGCCAGATAAGCTCTAAAAATCATCATAATCTTTTTGAGTGTTGTAGTTTTGTTCTGAAAGTTTTCTGGCAAGAATCAATAGATCGACCTCCTGAGATCAGCCACCCTCTGTGAATATTGTGCAGGATCTACAAAATCATCATCATTTTCTTGAGTGTTGAAGATTAGTTCTTGAAGTTGCCTAGCAAGAATCTATAGATGGAACTCCTGAGAATTGTCACCCTCTGTGAATATGGAGCTGGATCTGACAGATAAACTCTAAAAATCATCATTATCTTCTTGAGTGTTGAAGTTTTGTTCTGAAAGTTGTCTGGCAAGAATCAATAGATCGAACTCCTGAGAATTGGGACCCTCTGTGAATATGGAGCTGGATCTGCCAGATAAGCTCTAAAAATCATCATAATCTTCTTGAGTGTTGTAGTTTTGTTCTGAAAGTTTTCTGGCAAGAATCAATAGATCGACCTCCTGAGATCAGCCACCCTCTGTGAATATTGTGCAGGATCTACAAAATCATCATCATCATCATTTTCTTGAGTGTTGAATATTAGTTCTTGAAGTTTTCTTGCAAGAATAAATAAATCGAATTCCTCAGATGTGTCACGCTCTGTGAATATGGAGCTGGATCTGCCAGATAAGCTCCAAAAATCATCATAATCTTCTTGAGTGTTGTAGTTTTGTTCTGAAAGTTTTCTGGCAAGAATCAATAGATCGACCTCCTGAGATCAGCCACCCTCTGTGAATATTGTGCAGGATCTACAAAATCATCATCATCATCATTTTCTTGAGTGTTGAATATTAGTTCTTGAAGTTTTCTTGCAAGAATAAATAAATCGAATTCCTCAGATGTGTCACGCTCTGTGAATATGGAGCTGGATCTGCCAGATAAGCTCCAAAAATCATCATAATCTTCTTGAGTGTTGAAGTTTTATTCTTGAAGTTGTCTGGCAAGAATCAATAGATCGAACTCCTCAGATCTGTCATCTGTGAATATGGAGCTGGATATATCAGATGAGCTAAAAAAATCATCATAATCTTCTTGAGTGTTGTAGTTTTGTTCTGAAAGTTGTCTGGCAAGAATCAATAGATCGACCTCCTGAGATCAGCCACCCTCTGTGAATATTGTGCAGGATCTACAAAATCATCATCATCATCATTTTCTTGAGTGTTGAATATTAGTTCTTGAAGTTTTCTTGCAAGAATAAATAAATCGAATTCCTCAGATGTGTCACGCTCTGTGAATATGGAGCTGGATCTGCCAGATAAGCTCCAAAAATCATCATAATCTTCTTGAGTGTTGAAGTTTTATTCTTGAAGTTGTCTGGCAAGAATCAATAGATCGAACTCCTCAGATCTGTCATCTGTGAATATGGAGCTGGATATATCAGATGAGCTAAAAAAATCATCATAATCTTCTTGAGTGTTGTAGTTTTGTTCTGAAAGTTGTCTGGCAAGAATCAATAGATCGACCGCTCCTGAGATCAGCCGTCCTCAGTGAATATGGAGCTGCGAATCTGCCAGATAATATCAAAATCATCATAATCTTCTTGAGTATTAAAATTTTCTGGCAGGAATCAATGGAATGAATCAGATCTGGAGATCGTGTAGAGGGAGTTATGTTGTACTTTGTGGAAATTAGATCAAGCGATGTTGTACAATTTCGGAAGTCAATCTACAATATACAGGTATTGGATTTAGAGTTTGGCAGTCTACCTTTTCCAGTTGATTGATTTAGGTGCTATCATTTCGACTTCCTTTCTGAGTTCGATACTTGGAGGATATCTCAGAATTTTTAAATTGAAGCCGTCAGCCGTCCAAGGTGATATGGCCAGATGTTGCGTGAAAGAACTATTGGCCTCATTTTGTATTTTTATTGCCAGCTTTTTTATATATAAAATTACTTTCAATTTTTTACAACTAAGAACCTTTTCAAATATCTACAACCAAAACCTCCCAAGCACTTTCTACATAATCTACATGACTCCGTTCACCTCCATTCCCAAGGACCAAGAAACTAACTGCTGTAACTGATGCTACTATTCAGCATCTTTCTCAAAGTAGTTAGATTCCAATGGTTCCATCCATCGTCTCGTCCTCGCCCTCGTCCTCGGTCGTTAGGTAGATGTGGAAGATAGCTCTCATCCTCGCACAAAACTATAGATTGTGTGACTGTGTGCCATGCCATGCCATAGAACCGTGCAGTTTTTGCATATAAAATAATAATTTTGAAAAATTATGTAAAAGACTTAAAATATGGAGAAAAGTTTTGAATAAATAATGGTCTCGATTATACTTTTTTTTCCATCTTTCGGTCTTTGCGTATCTTTTTTCCATGTTCGTTGCTTTTTATTTATATTCCTCCATTTGGAGAGAGAAGAGCACCGAGATTTAGCATGTCATTCGCCCCGCAAAATAATGAACTTCATTTACGGTGACATTATGATGTGCCTGATCTGCATAAGGGCACGACTGACTGCGACTCCGACTGAAGACGACACTGAATGTAGAGAGGGTATGCAAACGGAAAAACGTTCTGTTTGGGGAAATTGAAAAATATGAAGGAGGAAAGTTTTCTAGTGTGTTCGTCTGGAAAATGTCATAAATTATGGAAGCTAACCGGGAAGTTTTATGAGATTTTTGATTTTTTTATGGAGTTTTTTTTTAGTTCTGGGAAATGTGTTAAATAATTTTATTTAGGAGTGCGCTGGGACTTTGTTGGAAAAATGAGATATGAGGACGTGCATCTCCATCTTTTTATTGAGTACCTTTTCTTCTCAGACTACTTATTCAAACCTTTCAATTCTTTATTGATATTTATTTTTTTAAAAGGACTTTCATAAAAGATGGTTGAGTAACTTAACAACACAATAAAGAGGATTGTTTGTGACTTTCTTGGTTATTGAGTGCTTTCTTTTATTTTCAATTGACTGATTTGAGGTCGAAGAGAGGACATTCAGGGATACTTTGAGGGAAGCAGTTCTGTTTGGGATTGTCTCCGATTGTTTTATATATACAAAGAAAAGTACGCTTTTTTAAATTTCAGTCATTATAGTTGGAAACTATACAATAGACAATGCCAATTAGTCGAGTCTAAATGGTTATTACTCTCATTAATTCGACTAGAGAACATTGGTCTTATCTCCATTAAGAATTAGGCTATTGAGTTCACTTGCTTTATGGATAATGGTTTTGCTTCTGTTTTTCTAAATTAGTGTGAGCTTGATTGCAGTATATTTTGGAATAATAAATAATCTAATCATGTGGAAAACTTAAAATACTAATAATCAATAGTAACATAATAAAAGACATTTTAATTTTACTCGAAAAATTATACATTTTGTTTGTATTAATTGAAGGGGAAAATTCAAGATGTGAACAAGTTCTAAGAACGTAATGATTAATAACGTGAATGATTTTTCAAATCCACACAGTTTGCCAGATTTTTACCTAAATAGACTTTTCTTCTTGAAGTTAAGTGAAGGCTTATATTTACCTAACATTTTCAGCATAAACGTAAGGCAATGTCTAGAAATTAATAGTTTTTGTTTGTTTCTTTTTGACATTCCTCTTTAGAACATAGTTCAATAATTCCAGATGCACCTGAAATTCTGGAATATGAATAGTTTTCAAGATTACAATTAAATCCTTCATCTTTAGCAAGACAACAAATACCGTCAATATTTAAAAAAAAAATACTTATTATATAGATAGAGAAAATAATATTAAAATTCGCTTGTAAAACACTAACTCAAGAATAAAAAAAAAAAAATAATGAGTACAACAAAAAACACAGTAAGAATTAACAAAAATAAAATATTATTTTAAAATAAAAACCAGAAAAAGAAAAGTATGACAAAAATTAAATCAACTTCGTAGAATCAATAAATACTATACATAAAAATGGCATTCGAAAAACCGTAATGCAAAACAGCATTACAACAAGCACAAAGCAATAAAATAATTTAAAAAATTAAAAAATATAAAGCTTTATCCAAACGATAAATAAAATACAATAAAATGTAAAATATATCTTCTTCTATCTATCTATCTATTTATCTATCTATCTATTTATCTATCTACATTAAACCTAGATACGGATCGTAGGCTATTACATTGTAGGTTTTCATTACGTTTTAAGCATAAACGTAAGGCAAGGTCAGAGTTTGTTTTTTTTTTTTTCTAAAAACCACGGGGACGGCGAATTTTGAGAGGAGTCATTAACCCGCTTTTTCGGATGGGAATAGGTTCCAAGAATAATATTTCAACTTCAGCAAAACAACAAGTATCCTCAATATTAAAAAATTAATAAATACAAATTCTGAAAGAAAAAAGTTATAAACTCTCATTAAAAAAACTCC
>JXPG01016895.1:0-13257 GCA_001015175.1 Megaselia abdita
CTGAACCCACACTGGTAGTTTCCGATGATGTAGTTTCAATAAGTCAAAGATTTGTCGTTGATGTATTTTTCAATTGAAGTCGTTCAATGATAGAGTTTTTTTTTCCGATATAACTAAGACTCTGCGCTATTTAACTTTCAGTGAGAAATTATTTCCCCTGCTTCTGTTTATTTTTTTTTTAATTTTCTAAATATAGTTTATTAAAAAATAAATAACCTTTCTGAAAACATTGACTTCTTGTAAAATCTTTTATATTTGAATTTTAATTCAAAATTTTTTTATTATCAACATCATAAATTAAAAAGAATTCCGAAACAAAAACCCTAAAACCTATTTGTTTTTTCAAATTCCTTCATTTTGATTAGCCACAAATCGCAATTGAACCGAAAAAATCTGAGGTTTAAAAATAGAATTAGACTTTAACTCGGCTCAACTCAATTCTTTACCTCTATTCGGTATTTAAGATATCGTATCTTTGACGTACCTTAAAAGCTGTTGGGTCAAGGCCATTAAGTTGTTCAATTCGAGTCTCTTATGTTTTAGCGAACTTTCTTTTAAAATTCCAGCTAAACTGTTTTTAAAAAGAATATCTTTTGTTTGTTTTTGAAAGGTAATGCAAGTAACAAAATCTTCAAAATAAAATTAAACAGACGGACAACGGAGGTACACTTGGTATAACAAGAAAATTTGCATGCAATTTAAATAATCCAAAACACATATTAATTTCAAAGCTAGAAAAATTATGAAAATAATCGAAGTTGAGTCTTGAAGGAATAACTACTCTTTGATGTCGTCAAAAAAGGCATGCTTTAGTGGATATTTCTTGTTGTATCTAGAGTATAAGTGCTGACAATCAAACCGAAATATTCAAAAGAATCTTGAACTGAACTGGAGAATAAGAACAAAGGTAAACTCATTGGTAAAAAACATATTTCACAATGATCCCAGCAGGGCATCCCATTAACTCTTCAAGTCAAGTTCAATTGAGTTCGCTGTTCTGTTATGCTCTGCTCTGTTCACAGAAAGGACGTTCATTATTTAAATTCAATATTGTGTAAAGTTCTTTTTCTTTCATATTCGATTTATTATGACATTTTTCATGGTTCTATAATAAATCATAATGTCTGATGACGATGATAATCATCATCCAAATCCTCCTTCTAAGTATCAAAGGAAAATGGGCGAGGCGAGGTCGATATTTTATATATGTTGATGGGCTCTCATTTGTGGAAATTTTGTATTCAGCTAGTGCCATTGAGATGGAAATGAAATGTACCACCAGTTGGTGAGATGATGTTTATGTGTTGTCTGAGGATTCATTGAAAATCCTTTTGATCTTTTTGGTAAGATAAGAACTTTGTTTAGAATATATATATTTTTGCAATTAACTTAATTATTTTCGTGACTCTACTTTTTGAATTATTTTATTTTTCACAACGATTGTGATCTATGTGGATTTTATGGTTATTAGTTTTATGTTTCTTTATTGTATATTGTATCTATATATATTCTTTAAGTTAAGATGCAAAATATAGAAAATCAGATTCGTGACTTATTATTTCTTCTCTTCCTCGAAAGAAAAGCTTGTTTGTTTAGTAATAATAAATAACTATATTTTGAATTTACTTTAACAATTCGACTACCTTCAGTAAAATATATATTTTACTATTTAAAAAGAAATACGTGTTTTAACAATGAATAAATCAGCATTTTATTCTGTTGATGTCACACGGTAGGATTCAAGGAACAGTTAATAGAAATAGATTTATATTTTATATTAGTTTTTTATCATGCGATTACGATATACTATTTTATAGATGCATGTTGAATTGGAGGATATACCAAAGAGAATCATTAAAATTTAGTTATTGTAAAGAAGGTTAATCAAATCTCAGGAAATCATAATTGTGTGAATAAACGAACTGCTCTGGATAATTTTAGATTGAAGTGAATACATTCTAAAAAAAAAAAACTCTAAGCTTAATTTAAAATATATATTAAATATATATTCTTAAACAGAGCTTGAGTTGCGCAGAAATATATTCTTCAAAGCCTTGAAACTTTTGATGTTGTTATGTTTCTCTCTCTAAATCATACCCTATCTTAAAACTTAGATTTAATATCTACATATAAAACTTACATACACTACCGTACAAAAGGGTTATTACAGTCTATCAGTAATTTCCAATTGTACATTCCGAACACTATCGCTTCTTATCAACCATCGCCATATTCATCAACAGAAAGTTACTTCAAATTCCAAAGAACACAAAGCTTGCCGATCCAAAGTTCTATAAGCCACAAAAGATCGATTTACTGACTGAAAATAGTCACTTCCTGAGGCTCTTGTCAGTCGGCCAAATTTATATATCAGAAAATATCGTTATTCAAAAAAAAAACATTTAGGATGGATTGTAGGTGGATCCTTTGAAAAGGATTATACAATTCGTCGAGCTAGTTTAGCATGTGTATCCGAAGAGCTATCTGTTGAAAACATTGATCGGATTCAAGGAAGTTTTTGGAAAACTGATGATCTAGTTCTTAACCAATTATCCGAATCAAACTCGTGTGAAGAACAATTCCAGAGAGCTCAGTCCTTCCTCAGTAACTTCCTGATGGGAGTTATAAAGTATGCCTTCCTTTTAAAGACGTAACACTCGAACATTTGTTCAACAGAATGCATCAATATATTCTTGGAGCCGATATTAATAAAATGTATCGACAAGTTTTTTTTCATGATGATGATTAATGGCTGCAGCTAATGTTATGGCGGAAAAGTGTGAGTTATCCTATCAGCATATTAAAGTTAAAGACCGTTACATACGGAACTGCAACGGCCGCATTCCTTGTCATAAGATGTTTGATTCAACTAGTCCTAGATGAAAATGAGGATCACCCCTTATCCGCAAGAATAGTTATTGAAGATTTCTATGTGGACAATTTGCTAACTGGTTCCGATAACATTAACTTCTTGAAAGAATCAAAAACCCATGTGAGTACTATGCTAAGGAAAGGAAACTTTCCACTCAGAAATCTGATTGCGAACTCAGATGAACTTTTATGTGACATCGCCAATACAGACAAAGAGAAGTGTTTGCGACGTGAACTAAATGTAGCAAGACTAGAGTAGCTGGTCTTAAACCCACTACAATCGCTCGATTAGAACCGTGTGGGCCCATCTTTTTGCTGAATTTATGTCAAGCGAAACATTCAGATTAAAGGAAACGATCAACAGTGAAACAACCAGCACATATCTATGGACAGATTCAGCGATAGTTTTGTGTTGGCTTCGATCACATTCATCCACTTTCAAAACGTTCGTATCAAACAGAGTATAACTCAAATTCCTTTAACTCGAAATGCAGTTTGGAATCACATCCCGGGAGCTTTAAATCCTGCCGACTGGCATCAAGAGGAAAGAACGCTTTACTTACAACTTGAACCTTCGTGATTGTGGTATAAGGAACCTGATTTCATTCTGAATCCTTGTACAGAATTGACAGTATCTTGAAGTGCAAGAGATTCCTAAGGAAAAGGAAAAATATTCAACAATGGTTTCTAAAGTGGATGATGATCTTATCAAGGCAAATAAGTTTGCCGAGGCCAATCAACGTCTATTGAGAGTTTTTTCCTATGTATTCAATTTTATAAACTACAAGAAGTCAACAAAAAGAAAATTTACAATCAAAGAACTTCAGTTGACAATCAGCAATTGCACCACATCAGTAAACTAAAAGCATTGGCACCGTTTCTTGATAGCAAGGGAGTTACGAGAGTAGATGGCTGAGCGAGAAACTCTGATTTGGCTTACGATCAAAAGTATCAAGTTATCATTGCAAGAGATCATCGAGAAGAAGCTCTTTTATATGCTCTAAGACAATAATTTTGGGTACTATCCGGAAGGCGCAAAGTGAGGGGTGTGACAATTACGTGCAACATATGTTTTAGGCCCAAACCTTTCATTGTTTCACAAGTTATTTGACAACTTCCACGGGATCGACTTAAACCATCAAGAGCCTTAACTGTTACCAGAGTAGACCAGAGGACGCAGAGGTGAACGTATCGAAAATCAATATATTGCTATATTTGTTTGCTTCTTTTGCAGGGCTGTCCACATGGAAGTAGTTGTTGATTTATCAACGCTCTGAAACGATTTATTTGTACTTGGGGAAAGCCTTCTAAAATTCACCCGGATAACGCCACGAATTTTATCGGAGCTCGTAATCAGTTGAAAAAACTTCAGTTAAAGTATACAAGTAAGGAACACAACGAATTAGTACACGACTACTGCCTGTGAAGATCGCCAGCGTCACTCCTATTCATGACGACTTTACCACTGTCGTTAGGCAAGTAGGCGCTATTATGAATTTTCGCCCACTAACTGCGATGTCAAACGACCCGAACGACTTTGAGGTGTTAACTCCAGAACACTTGCTTATAGGATAAAATACTTTTAAATTAGTAACAAAGCTGGTGCAAAACTTTCATCAATTCTATTCTAAAAACTTTTCCTAACATGTTAATAAACTCCTATTAAAAAAAACTCCGTATTACAGAAAAACTTTTATAGATTTCCGACTAAGAAACAAAAAATAAATTTAAACTTAAAGTTCACTTATATAAATAAATAAATTCTTTGAGTTTTCTTTCGCGTGAGTCGGATATACCACCTGAAGTTTCAATGTTGATAACTTAAAAGGGTACCTCTAATACACTCGTTAAAATAACATACAGCTCATCACTGACTCTATTCTGAGGAAGATGAAAAATAACATCACTCATGTAGAAAAGCAGCTGGTAAACACATATGAAGCAAATATTCATTAATATCACTGTCACTTCACCGAGAGAAAAAAGTGCTAAAATTTAGCAAAAAAGTTCGGAAAATTAGCAAAAAGTGTGTACTGAGCGGAACCTTCACTTTGTGCTACATTTATAATATTTAACAATTTTAAATTGTTTTTAAAATTAAATTAAATTATTTAAATTAAATTAAAAAAATCTACGTTCTTTAGCAATTTAAAAATGCTAAATCCGGAAAAATATCAGCACTTTGTGTTAACTTCTAACAAAAAATATGCTTATGATTCATTAGAAGGATTACGCAAAGTCATCAACGGAGTACTCTTCACCAATGCACCCTGGTAGGGGAGGACGGGATAAATTGGCTGCCGAAATACCCTGCAATAGGGACGGAATAGATAAACAGCTAGGAGCATGAGGCTAGTGACCTCATCTCCGAAGTTATTTCCACTCTGAAAACACAGAGCAAGCCTCGGATCAATTGGATAAACGGATTTCGACCCGGAAATGTCATATACAAAGAGATATGGATAGGAACCTGGAATGTTCGTACATTACTACGACCGGAGGTGAAGATCGAGCTACTTGACACCTGAGCTCCTTACAACATCAGACTAGGTGGAAACGATATCATCAGGGGCATGAGAAGGAAAAGCGACACTTTCTACAATACCACTTTTATTTGGGCCTGAGCACCAACATACACCTCGAACACCCTGACAAAACAACAGCTTGAGATTTTGAAGGATGGCTTTTTATAGCCTTTGGTACATGTTCCGAGCATTTCGCTAAATACGTCGTTGATGACTTCAATGCTAAGATTGGAAGGGAAGAGATCTACCAGGGCATTATTTTACAACCACAATGTTATATGAAGAGCTGCAAATGCAGCCTCGTGCTTTCAGATCCCTTTCGAAAGGACGTACGTAAGGTTCTTTAGAGGAGTTAGCATCGATTCTGACCACTATTAAGTGATAGCAAATACTGGACCTGATGTATATCCAAAGCGAAGTGTGCGCCAACCAACAGACCACCAAGGGATTCAAAATCGAAGCACTGAAATCCATGGAAACTTCTACAGATTTCTCCAGCACAAGCTGATAGCAAAGACGAAAAGCGCAGTTCGAATAAACAAGAAAGTGTCAGAAGGTTTTAACACCACACAATGTTTCAGACAGGGAGATGCAGCAGCAAAATAACCAGAGAAAGAAAGGTATAAGATCTGAAGACAAGCTAAAACAACATCAATAGACATGCTACATCAATGGGCCTCAGAGTGAATATCAAGAAGACCAAATATATGAAATCGAGTAGAAACCAAGGAATCACCAACATCTTTATTGGCACTGACAGCTTTGAGTCAGTAAAGGATTTCACGTATCTTGAGTCTTCAGTTAATATCCTAAGCGACATCACTTAAGAGATCGAAAGGAGAATCATGCTTGCTAGCCGAACACTGCTTGAGCTAAGTAGAGTGTTAAGATCGAGATTATTCATCAGGAGAAACACTAAACTAAACATATACAGGAGCCTCATTTATACCTGTTCAAAAGGAATCACAAACTGAACCGCTGAGACCGTCAAACGAGAGAGATGGAGACAAACTCAGAGTAGATTCTGAATCGACACCACGGTTCAGAAAATCATCATATGTATGTTACGTATGCTTCACTAAATCATAAGTAGCACCGCCATACGGTACTTCATTAAAACTTGGCATCAGAAACCGGCACTTTAAGTTTCAGTCTTTCAAACTGTAGTTGTTTGAAAAATATCGAACAACGTTAAGACTTTCAAGTAAGTCTTTCAAGAAATCACGACGATAGACAGACAAAACAAGAACATAAGGATCTTTATTTTATTCAATAATGACCTAAAAAGTTCTAGTATATTAGCATAGGAAAAACAATAGAGGTTTTATTCAGTATGTAAAGTTTAAGTTCATATTTAACAGAACAAAAAAACTTACGCCAAAAATTATAAAATCTGGAAATCAAATGAATTTATAGAGATTTTTTCTTCTGAATTCGGATTAAATATTTGTTTTTTTTCCAAAAATTCTAAAACATAACTTTAAATTAAAACTTGAATTTTGAAAGTATCGTAAAAGGTATTCCATATTCGTTATACCTAGAACCGTAGTTAGGGAATTCTTTTGTGTATAGTTTAATATAATAATATTCATAATATGTTATTGGTTATAATTTATTCTTAAAATCATACTTCAAGTAATAAATACTAGCTACAAAGAAAATCAACAGTCAACTATTTTTTTGTCCACATAATTCACATTCAACTGTAGATGTTTCTTTCTAATCCATCATAAGAATCCAAAACATTAAACCCAAAAGCCTTACTTACCATCGCATTTAAGTCCATTAAAACTAAAAAAGTATATTCAAAGAAAACAAAAAAAAAACAGAATTTAAACCTCAAAAAGTCATTAATAATTTATTAACTCATCATTCTTACAATAATAATTTATAATAAAGAGTTTTACATTTACAATTGTCTTACAGATTATTAAAATTTATCAATTCAATAAAAGTTGTCTTAAGTTCTGAAATATAAGTTTTTGGTTCGAAGAGATATTATTTCAAAACGTATAACATTTTTAAACACGGATATTTACATTTACTCGGAGACGATATCTAAAGACTTCATTTCCGTTTACTTTAACCCCACAGCCCTTCCCCTCGTTTAAGGATCACACTCTTAAACCGAAAAAAATTGCACTGACTAGAACTTTTACTCTACCAATCATCAATCGATTAGAATGCTCTTGCTCGTCGACGAGAGCACCGTCGATGTCAATGTGTCCGCATAATATCTTTGTCAAAACACTTTAGCTATGAATGGCACATTGTCCATCCTTTGATTTGTGTTGGCCAGATGCATAAAAGAGTTGGCCGCGTAAGATGGGAGTCCAGCCGCTAAAGCACTAGAATGCCAGGACGTTGAAGCGCTGTCGACGGAGGAAGGTGACGGAGAGGTGACATTGATTGGAGGTGAGTGCGACATCGGCGGTGACAGAGGCTCATCATGAAGATGTTGCATTTTCCTGGATCCAGCATCGTGCAATTTTCTCATGTGCTTTTTAAGATCAAAGTTCCGACAGAATCCTTTAGCACACACCTTACACGTATACGGCTTCTTATCGTTGTGGGTGTGCATGTGGAATGTGAGGTTGTAGATTTGGTGGAAGGCTTTGTTGCATATGTTACACTTGTAAGCCTTTTCTCCGCTGTGCGTTAATTTGTGGTTTTTGTAATTGCCTTTTTGGTGGAATCCTTTACCGCAGAATTCACAAATGAATGGTTTGTAGCCAGCATGGATTCTTGTGTGAGTGTTCAAAGTCGAAGAGCGATTGAAGGCTTTTCCGCAGGTATGGCATTTGTGTGGTTTCTCCGAGGTGTGGATGATTTTGTGCCGACATAGAGTTGATGCTTGACGGAATCCCTTTCCACACACCTTACACACAAATGGTCGAGCTCCTGTATGGACCGGCATATGTCTGGTGAGGTTGTAATGAGCGTTGAAAACTTTACCACATTCCAAACAGGAAAACGTTTTTTGCTTAGAGTTGGTGGCGCAAGGGCTGTCTTCGGAGGAGGGAGATGTTGTGGTTGTATTAGCTTTTGGTTTTGGTGGGGTTGAGACTTTTGGTGGTGATGTTTGCAAGTTCATTGGTGGAGCTGATGGTAGACTCATATTCCGTCTTATAGAATGAGCTTGAATGGTATTGATTGAAGCGTTAAAGTTTGGTAAGTGGGAGCTGTTGTTCAGAAGAGGTTGTTGAGTTAGAGCGGCGTACTGAGCAGCGGCGCACATCAATTGACCAGGATAATACAGTAGGGGATACTGGGAAAGCAATTCCTGATGTCTTGTATTGACGAATTGTTGAACAGTGGTGGTAACAATCGTTGGTGCATTTGGGACATATTTCTTAAAAGCTGAATAATCATTACCATTATCACCACACTCTGTTTCTGGTGTGCTTGCATTTGTTCTTTCTCCTTCAAGTCTTTCGTCGAAATCCCCAGCTGAGGACGTCTTCTCATCGGGTTCCATTATTTTCGCAATTGAGAACTTCAATGGCCCCGAGCGTTGGTTCATTGGTCTTAGAGTTTCCATCGTTGTTGATTGTTCAGATTGTTGACTGGCTGATGATTCGATAATTGGTGATTTAGATGGTGGCATCATTGCTTCTACACCGGAAGGACTACACGGTTGCATACCACGGGGGCTCTGTAAAGATATAAGATCAAATTATAATACACAAAATAAAATCCATGGGGCGTTTTAGGCCGTATTTAAAACTAGTCAAGTGGAATATATGTGTGGTTGATTGCTTTTGCGTTTTTAAAAATAATAATGACGAAAGCGAAACCCTTTCAATATCAGCAGCATATTGTTTAATTACTCAAAGCGGTTTTCAATACACTTGAATGATTTTCGCTAATGGAGGCGTTTTTGCGCTCTGCTTTAAAAGGGTTTCCAAATTAAAATCCAGATCCCTGGAGTGTGGTAAATTGGCGTATGCTGTTTTCAAAATAATACGCGCTATTCGCGATTTCTAAAGATTTTTTTAATTAAGCTTTTGGATCGCGGGAAGAATATGATTTTTTTTAATTGCAGAACATCAAGGTTTTTTTTTAATTATGAAGTAAAGTTTGCAAAATTTAAAAAACATAGAAGATTTGTTTAATTAGAAATTTTAAAAATGATTTTAAGTCTAGGATTTAAAATTTGTTTTATTTTCAAGAAAGGACTTTTTTAAATGAACAAATCATCCTTGGATTTTCTTAAATGCAAGGCTTTTTAGTTAATATGCTTTTTTTTGTTTGATTTTTGAAAGTCAAAGGGTTTAAGCTCTAACAAATTTGATTTAAACGAAAATTACTATTTAAGGTTTTAAACTCAAACATTTTAAATAAGTAATTATTTTTACAACAAAAAAAAACTTTTTGCTTATGCTTATAATTTGTGGTTATTACATTTAATAATATGAAACAATTATCTTTGATATTCAATAATATTTTCCATTACTAAAAAGACTTCTCAATTCTATGTAAGGATCCTGTTTAAGATTTTAATTTAAATTTTCTTTTCGAAAGTTTTTTTTGCCGAAGAGAATTGTTTCTCTAACTTTTATGATTCTTCATATTTTATGTATTAAATATGTGTAATATATGTTTGATTTGTATTTATACATATATTATACAGATAATACACAAATAATCTAAAACATTTTTCTGTTTGTGTTGCATCTATAGAATATCTTAAAATTTTATTAATAAACTTAAAAAAAATTGACATTCTGAATTATATGTAAAGATCCTCTTTAAGATTTTAATTTTCTTTTAGAAAGTTTTTATTGTCGAATAATTGTTTCTATAACTTTTATTATTTTTCATTTTTCATGTATAAAAAAAAAGATAATACACAAATAATCTTAAAATGTTGTTCTGTTTGGGTTAAACCTAGTCAATATCTCAAAATTTTATTAATAAACTTAAATAAAAAATCACATAAAACTAAGTCCTGATATAAAACATTTCCAAAGACAAAAATTTAACAAAATTCTCACATGAAACCAAAAAAAAAATCCCGTCGGGTAAATTCAAATATATGATATGTTTCGGCTTCGCAAAATCACAATTATTCCAATTAACATTCTTTGTAAATCTAGGAAACTTACAAAATAAACCATAATTTTTCACACGAAATTTTCTTATGAAAACTTTGGATTGTCCACTAAACTTTAAATTAATATTATTATAGTTTTTTGTTTTAATTTTATGTTTTTAACAATTATTCTCTAGTACATTATTCAACTTCAAAAGATGAATGCAAACTGACTGCTGTGAAGGGTTTGTTTGCTAGATTTATTTGAGGCCAGCTAAATGTCTGCAGCTCAACTACAAGTAAGAATATGTACAAGATCCGCCCCTTTAATGGTTTTATGGGGGATGAAAATGTATATTTTCTCACAAATACCAACAACCGGGATATTTTGTTGTTCTGTTCGCCTCTTCAAATAGACTCTCTCACATAAAAAATACATTAAAAGTACATTAGACTCTCCCTAGTCTTTTCGTTTTCGTCCTTTTTTCTGTGTTATCCTTTTTGATTTTTGCTGCTGCTTTATTCTCTGCCTTTTAAAGTCTAATTTGGAGCCTAATGTAAGTAACAGAATAGAATAGTACAGAACTATACCATGAAATCCTATGTGTATTTTCTCTGCTTTTTAATTCGTAAAAGATTTTGTGTAAAGATTTTCTTTAATTTTATGAGATTTTATTTTAGATTGAATGGAAATTAATTTAGGTTAGTTTTTTATTTCTAATGTTTACATTTGTTTCTATTTTTTAGTTTATTTGTTCTGTTTTGTATTTTTGTTTCTTATTTCTTCTTTTGATTTGAAAGTGAACCGAGATCATTTTTGAAATATATTTCAGATTCAGATAGTATTCAACACTTTTTGACGTTAGCTGAATATGATTCAATTTTCTTCTTTATTACTTAAGAATTAAACAAAAGCTTGCAAATTAAAATTTTCCTTAAAAATTAGAATAAATTTGTCTAAGTTAAAAATGTTTGACTACCCTAATTCAGAAAGGACCGTATAGTACAGGACTAATTTCTCCGACAGACAAAGTAGTTCATTTCGGAAACACTTTATTGACGTTTTTTGATATTTTTTTTGAAAAGGTACTAATGGGTTTCTCAAACCCACATCATTACCTTTTGGAATTTCTGAATTCAAACCAGATTTGTGTGGAATCGATTTATGTGATGGGAATAGATTCTAAGATTCCAGAAACGATTCCATGTCCAAATTTTAATTTAATCTTTAGAGGAGTTAGAAATTATATGATTAACCGATTTCTGGAATAGGAATAATTTCCAAGATTGAAGAAACGGTTCCTTATTGAGCAATGTTTTTTATGAGTATTGTTGGACGGGGTTTATATTGAGAGAAGTCAAGAATGATGTGAGAGATTTTGAACCGTCTGAGTTTTAACGATTTCGGCCAAACTTTAAGTTTCTTGAAGTCTGGAGAATACGATAGCTTACTAAATATTACACTGTTAAAAATCGAAGTGTAAATCGTTACACCTCAATCGGTGTAGCAAAACTTACATGTTTTGAGGTGTAATGTCTACACTTCAAAAGGTGTAGCCATTTTTATAACTGCAATGGAATACACGTCAATAATTATGAAGAAGTGTTTCAGGCAAAACATTTAAAAAAATATTTACACCTGCAGTTTTAAAACTTACACGCTCAGAGGTGTAATGCTATATGTACACCTCAAACGTGTAAATTTAACACCTCGATTTTGAACAGTGTAGGAGTAATTCATAGAAAATCCTTAAGCTTCCGCAAAGTAAAAAATAACCTCTAAGATTAAAAAAAAATCCTTCATTAAAACAATTAATGCTCTCAAGAATTAAAAAATCAAAAAGAAACAAATCAGAATAAAAAAATTAAAACAACGGAAACAAATAGATTTTACCATTCTTGGAAAAATCAAAGATTCCTTCGACTTCAGCAAAAAATACCATGAAAATTTAAAAAAAAAGTAATTTACAACAATCTCAAAAGCTATAATGAAGCGGTACAGTGAACTATGTTCCGTAGTACCACTATGGGGGTTTTTTTTTATAAAATTTATTCTAAAATTGTCCCACTCATAGCCTCTGAAACTATAAAGGTTCATATAAGGAATCATAAAAGCTATATAAAAATCATTTTGCTTTAATTGCTTCTTTCCAATATTTGCAAAATCGGGAGGAGGGCTTATTACCTTAAAAATGTTGTATCACAAGACCCCACATGATTCGAGATAACGAAGTTATGCACTAAAATGTCAAATTTGTATAGGCCATTTTACAGTTTTTGGCTTTCCTGCGCCACTTCATTTATAAATTCCTAAAAATTGTAAGAGTTCGAAGCCCTCATCAGTAAAACTTACTTTACTTACTTGCTGATGAAACTTCGGCAGATTCGAGCTAACAATATTTTGCTCATACTTTTCTATTTCTGGGTGTTGTTCTCCAGTTTGTTAGGTCAGAGGTGTCTTTCTCGACCATGTCTAACCATCTCGTTCTTTGGAGTGAAGAGAAGCAAGTTTTTTGTTTTGTTTTTTTTTTTTTTGCGGGAGCATCGTTTTTTATCCTTTTCATCCTTACCTGCCCATCGCAAACGTCTCGTTCGAAGCTTCTATGATATGTTCGGCTGCCGAAACAACTGGTACAGTTCGTCGTTTTGTCTTATTCTCCACTCGCTGTTTACACATATGGCATCGAAGATCATTCTCAACACTTTTCTTTCGAAGGCTAGGAGAAGCTTTTCATCACTCGCTGTTAGACTCCAGATCCCTCTGATCCGTAAAGCAGGACTGTGACGATGAGCTCGTTATAGAGCTTTATCTTAGTCTTCCTGGAT
>JXPG01016910.1:225-16308 GCA_001015175.1 Megaselia abdita
TCGTCAGTAACGCATTTGCAGTCACCGGTACAGGTGCATTTTCCATCCTTACAGCAGTTACCAGTCTTGCAACATTCCTTGGTCTTGCAGCAGCATTTGCAGTTGACACATGAACACTTTCCTCCCTTACAACAATCACCAGTTTTACAGCAAGTCTTGGATTTGCAACAATCATCCATCTTACAGTCACAATTGACACAATCACAGATGCCTACTCTACAGCAATCGCCAGAATCGCAACATGTCTTTGATTTGCAGCAGTTATCGAAAATATTTTTACTTTCCATCTTTCTTTTTTATTGTTCCGCTAGCGATAGTTATTGAATATACAATCGAACACTGATATGACGAATGGACTTCGGGTTTCTTTTTATATTCATATCTTTTTTTCACTCGAAAAAGTTCCGAGTGCTAAATATTGTTCACACGGTTTCTTTTCGTGTGCAATCGTCTCTATAGCTTCGAGTGCAATCGAGAATACCCTCTTATCTATAGAATGTCCGAGGGGAATTAAAGTGTTGTTATAGTTAAGCGCCCACTTCAAATAAAAACGCATTGCTAAATTTTTCCATCTTATATATTTAAATAAATCCATAATAATTACCAGCATCATCATAATTACCATCTACTAATAAATAGTAGTTAATTGATAACTAATCAAAAGAATCGATTAATTATCATCAGTTTTGAATTAGATAGATTTATATGGATTTCATTTCTACTTCGCTTTCATCTTTTCTTCATTATCATTAATTCACAATTATCCTCGTTATCATTCTCGTCATCTTAATAATTACATTCTAAGTCAATTTTTCTTCTTTATCATAATTTTTATTTCCATTAAAATCTAATAGGTTTTTCTTTATTTTTTTTTCTCTTATGAATTCTTTTTAAATCTAACACTTTTTTAATTAAAATCTATAAATTACTTTCTAAGATTCTGTTTTAATGTTCATTTTTAGTAAACTTGTCAATATTATTCCTCTGATATGATTATCTAAATACAATGATTTCTTTTTCTTTCTCCATTCTGAAAATGTTTTCTAATCTTTCTTGTTTTGAACAAATATAATACTAAGTATCTAGAAAATATGTATATTTTTATTTATATATATAGAATAGAGAGAGAGACTTTACTTAAAGACATGCTTTTCTATATTTCAATTTTTAAAGCAATTAGAAATTATTAGAAACACATCTAATTTATTCCTTACGTATTTTTTTTCTTACTGATTTTTTATTCTTTTTTTAAATTCCCATTTGGTTCGGATTTCTCTTCTATTTTTCACTAATTTGTTTAATATATTTTCTTTTTTTAGGGAAATATTAAATGGGTTTTCTTTTTATTCTGTACATTGTTGGATTTTGGTGATTTTGGATTTTTGGGTTTTTATAAAGTTTTTTTTAAAAGAAAATTTGAAGGAATGAAAATTAGTTTTAGAAAGATATCTTTGGAAAATATAATATTAATTGTTTAATATTATAATTTTAAAGATGGTGAACGTGGAAACCAAACAAAAAATAGCTTATGCTATCCAAAAAATATATAAAGTATATTATCTGTATAATATATGTTGTTTATACGAATTACACATATATTACACATATCGTTTGCTTATGATATATGTTTTAAAACTTTTGTTTCTGCTTGGATATTGAATGAGCTTGCAAAAATGCTACCAAATCATAAAAACGCAAGGAATCTTGCGAAATATTAAATTTTTGTTGTAATTTTGAAGATTTTAAGAATGAAAAGAAAGACCTGTGTTCTTTCTTTTCATTCTTAAGCAATTTAAAGAGAATACGTTAACGGATAGACAAATAATAGGTAGTAAAACTTTCATAGTCTAATGTTCTCCACTGAAACGAAATGCACTTACCAGAGCAAGTCAAATAATAGATAGGAAAACTTTCGAAGTCTGATTTTCTCCACTGAAACGAAACACCCTACTAGAGCAAGACAAATAATAGATAGGAAAACTTTCATAGTCTGATGTTCTCCACTGAAACGAAACACCCTACTAGAGCAAGTCAAATAATAGATAGGAAAACTTTCGAAGTCTGATTTTTTCCACTGAAACTTTAGGTTAGTATTTAATTTACAATTATAATAATTTCGTAACAACCCTGTTTATCTTATTGAATGAGCTTATGCTCGTGAAGACCGTGAAAATGACACCAAGATATAAAACAAGGCAAAAGAGATCTTGCGAAATATTTAACGCTTGTTGTAATTTTGAAGATTTTAAGAGTAAAAAGAAAGAACTGTATTTTTATCTAGCAATTTAAAGAAAATATGTTTAAGCATGGACAAATAAAAGATAGGAAAACTTTCATAGTCTGATGTTCTCCAATGAAACGAAATGCACTTACCAGAGCAAGTCAAATAATAGATAGGAAAGCTTTCATAGTCTGATGTTCTCCACTGAAACGAAACATCCTGCCAGATAAAACTGGAAATAGATTTCTCAATGCAAATATTTCTAACAAGGTGCTTCGTCTGAAGTGGAAAACATCAGATCTCGAAAAATTGCATATCTATGGTTTGTCTTTGTTTAAAGAATTGAAAAGACTGTTTTCACTAGACAAAGTAGGCGTTTATTGTATTATTATAGGAAGGTGTTGATGCTTTGATATGCCATTAAATATAAATCTTTCACCTCCGAATCAAAGCTGCAGCGAGATATCTTTTATTTTTGCTTCAATTGAAGACTGATTTTAGAAAAGCCAAATAGTTACTGAAACAGTCGCGTTTAAATAACACGGAACAATTCTCAATCTGTTTTATGAATTTCAGAACTTTGACTTAGGGAATCTCCACCAAGCTTATGGTACCAAATACTTGCAAGATGTAATATATTTTCGGAAATACGAATTCATTCTCTATTGAACTCAATTTACAGATTTATAAAATTCTTGGTATCTCAGATTTCGCTCAGGTTCAGTAAGACTCAAATATTTTAGTTAGCAGAGCTATCAAAGAAAGGCTCAATAAGCTAAAGTATTGAAGCATGGATTACAAAACAGATGTCAAACAACCACCATAAATTCGTAAACCAAACAAGATTAAATTTGTGTAGATCATAAACATATTTTCCTTGGCTCTACCCATACTTTTAACCGGATATTCGGGAACTTAGCATTACCATTACTGACCATCTCTGGTTGGTGAGACATCAAATTATTCTTCCACTGAAGAGTAAATTGGAAAACTCTATGAAATAATAATCCTAGTGTTAACTTTATTGATTTTTTCACGCCACTTTTGACCGGTAGTGTAGTCTTAAACATTTGTCTGCTTTGGGTCCTTTAAATGTTTTCTAAAATGCAAAATGTTGTAAATTTATAATTGCTTCCGATGGTATCTGAAATCATAGTTGCAGAGGCAATACCATAATATTTCCATCACTTCATTTCTTTCAGTTCTGTCAAAGAGTAAGAAGAAGCAGAGAAGCATTTAAAAGAAGAAATATCCATATTATGGAGTTTTTCGTTCTTATTAAGTGATCACATATATATTATGTGTAATATTCCATATTTTAGCCGTACTTAACTATACATTTTTATTATGTTTGTTCCACCCTAATCTCTTCTCTTAGTGGGAAATTAGAAATTCTTCTTGATTTTATACTTCAATTCCTCCAAATATTATTTACATGACTCAGGGCGCTTAGAATTCAAACTGACTTAAGTCCTGGAGCTACAAGTGTTAGCAACAAATTACAAATAATCGGGGAAGGAATACTCGTAACTCTTTTTCTTTCTTCTCTTAAAAGCGAGATTTAGTACGGAATTTTTACGCTAGGTTTTCCAAAAATGTGTCTTCTTCTACAATTTGATGTTAACAGGCAGATGAAGAATAGTTCGATTGTAGCGTTTTATTTCAATTAGTTTGGTTTTCGAACAGAATGGGTCGGAAATTTATCTTTAACGAAAAGTATATCTTTCTTGCAATTTATCATTCAAGATATTGTACAACCAGCACGGATAAGAACAAATTTAACTCAGAATTAAAAAAAAACTTTTTATTGGAGCAAATTGAATTGCACTCTGACCATTCTGAGTTCGATCCTCAGTACATACGATATAATTATTCGTAAGAATTGTTCTGTCGTCGATGCTCTAGTCATTTCGATGTTGAAAAGTGTACCTCTAATACAAACATCTCATTAATAGCTGACTCCATTCAGAAGAAAAGGGAAAACTAAGACACTGATGTAGAAACTCATAGCTATATTATTCATCACTGCTGTCTGGTTTTTTAGGGTTAATTTATTATACTTCTCTTCCAAAAACCTAACAAGGATTAGCTTATGTTCATTCATTAGACAAATTTTAAACCCTATTTTTTTACTATGAAAAAAAAAATTAATTTCCACAAAAATCCAAAATCACCATTATAACTCTAAATTTACAACCTCTCTATCTGTCTGTCTAACTCGCTTCCATCGTCCACAATCAACTGTGCAGGAATTTACATAATTACAATAAAGTTCTATGTTTTTTTACACATTTAAAATCAAAATAAAAAATCAAATTAAAACCAGTAAAAATATGAGAATACAAAAAATGTATAAAAAATCAAAAAGGAAAACAAAAAACTAGAAAAAAAAGTCGTCGAATTAAATTAAGGCACTTTATCCAATTTGTTGTAGTTTTTATGGGTTTTTGGCAAAATGACAAATTGGATGTTGGATCCACTGGGTTTGGAGCAACGTTTATTGCGTTGTCGTCATCCATTTGGGTTAAAATATTCTATAGAAATTATTGGAAAAAACAAGAGCAACACCACCAGTTAAAAAAAGTAATAATAGTAGAGCGTTGCTGTTATAGCGTTTATGATGAATTCCTTCACTTCCAGCGGCGATTCCCATTTTATACTCCATGTCAAGATCAAAAAATACATCCGGATTTTTGGTATAAAATTGATGAATGTCGCTTATCTAAAAAGACACACATTTTGTTGTTAGTAATTTATTGCAGTTATTATATTTCGTTTTTTGGTTCTACAATTTATAGTGTAGTTTTTAAGTCGGTCAGTTGGATGATGGTCTACGAGGTGACATTTATCATAGTTTTGAAATTTACTTTTGATAGAAATAAATCAAAGGTTTTTATTTTTGTTTAGTTTTTGAATTAGGTTATTTGGATTTAATTTTAGTTACTTATATATAATTTTCTTGACGAAAAACATCAATTTGAATCTTCAGATTTTTCGTTAAGAAGAAAAACTAACAGATTTGGAGAAAATTTGACGAAAAACGTCAATTTTAATCTTCAGAGTTTTCGTTCAGAAGAAAAAATATAATTTTTCATGAAATTTTCAAAAATGTTCTTGAAAAGTATCTGATTCTAGATTTTCTTAACTCGATAGCTTCTTAAGATTATATCTTTATCAAAAAACTTTCAATTTTCCCAAACAATCCAAAAACAACCCCTCAGATTGAGTATCTGACTAGAACAAAACTGCCAAATACAATCTGAAAGGTAATTTTCCCCAACAAAAATTAAATTATTATTTTTTATATACAAACGTTTTTAGATACTCCTTCTGAATCAACACCAAACATACGATACTTTTTCGAAAAGTCGACGAAAAACGTTGAAAAGTATCTGATGTTCGATTTTTTTTAACTCGAAAGCTTCTTAAGATTATATTTGGATCAAAAAACTTTAAATTTTCCAAACCATCCAAAAACGACCGCTCAGATCGAGTATTTGACTAGAGAAAAGCTGCCAGATACAATCTGAAGGATAATTTTTCCCAAACAAAAATTATAACAACATTTTTGTATCTAAACGTTTTTAGATTAAATACATTAGATACTTTTTCAAAAATTTGGAGAAAATTCGTCAATTGAATCTTCCGATTTTTCGTTAAGAAGAAAAAATATTGACTATTTTTCATTAACTTTCAAAAATGTTCTTGAAAAGTATCTGATGTTCGATTTTTTTAACTCGATAGTTTCTTAAGACTATATCTGCATCAAAAAACTTTCAATTTTCTCAAACCATCCAAAACGACCCCTCAGATCGAGTATCTGACTAGAGCAAAACTGCCAAATAGGATCTAAAGGGTCATTTTACTAAAAAAAATTAAAACAATGTTNATTTGTTTTCATCTAAACGTTTACAGATACTCTTTCTGAATCAAGAAAACAAAATATCAGATTCTTTCTCGAAAATTTGGAGAAAAGTCGACGAAAAAGACAATTTAAATCTTTATATTTTTCGTTTAGAAGAAAAAATATTGAATATTTTTCATTAACTTTCAAAAATGTTCTTGAAAAGTATCTGATGTTCGATTTTTTTAACTCGATAGCTTCTTAAGATTATATCTTTATCAAAAAACTTTCAATTTTCCCAAACAATCCAAAAACGACCCCTCAGATTGATTATCTAACTAGAACAAAACTGCCAGACACAATCTGAGGGGTAATTTTCCTCAACAAAAATTAAATCATTATTTTTTATATACAAACGTTCTTAGATACTCCTTCTGAATCAACACCAAACATACGATACTTTTTTTAAAAGTCGACGAAAAACGTTGAAAAGATTTTTTTAACTCAATAGCTTCTTAAGATTATATCTTTATCAAAAAACTTTCAATTTTCCCAAACCATCCAAAAACGACCGCTCAGATCGAGTATTTGAATAGAGAAAAACTGCCAATCTGAAGGATAATTTTTAACAAAACAAAAATTATAACCATATTTTTTGTATCTAAACGTTTTTAGATACTCCTTCTGAATCAAGAAAACCAAACATCAGATACTTTTTCAAAAACTTATAGAAAAAGTCGACGAAAAACTTCAATTTGGATCTTCAGATTTTTCGTTCAGAAGAAAAAATATTGACAATTTTTCATGAACTTTTCAAAAATGTATCTGATGTTTAATTTTCTTAACACTATATATACCTTCTTAAGATTACTTCTGCCATCAAAAAATATCATATTTTCCCAAAAAAAAAAAAATGAAAACAATATTTGTTTTTAAAAAAGATTTTAGATACTTCTTCTGATTCATAAAAACCAAACATCAGATACTTTTTCGAAAAGTAAGTATGTATACAGGCCAAAGAAACCCGAGCTCCTTTTTCTAAAAATCATTCGAAAACTGCGACTGAAATATTGGAACTAGTTCACACAGATTTTTGTGGACCAATGAGAGTTCAATAATTTGTGGTATTTTTTTTTATAACATTCGTTAATGATAATTAAACTCGGATGGAACTGTCACGTGAAGAGAGGTTTGTAGCTAAAGGTACCTAGTTGATTTCGTTCCTGTAATAAGCCAAGCATTTTTGAATGCAGATCTGGAGAGCAATTGTCCGTTCGTCTTGGTTGGTCTCTCAAAATTTGAGTGACTGTCCAATCATTCGAGTGAGTGTACTTTTGAGCTAGTATTTGTTTGAAAGAGAGTGTGTTTGATTGCATTGAAAACCCAAAAACCAAACAAAACTAATGAAAATTAAATAATGTTATAAAACAAGAATCAAGAAAATGAAAAATTGTAATATTATTTAATGAAACAATTGTGAGCTTTATTCTCAAAGTGCAAAATATGATCTTGGTAATTCATTGTCGAAAGATCTTTAGATTAAACGCAAATAATATCACGACATCGTGGAGACCAACTGAAGACAGTGTTATCCTACGAAGTCTTCCTTTAAAAACCATTTCATATATGTACTTAACTGAATCTACATTTACAACCGCATCTAGTAATATTTCGCTCCAATTCCTTCATTAAAAAAACTCTTGATCTGTTTCACTTTAATAAAATGAATAATTTATATTCATTATAAAAATGTAAATATTGACACATCTTATGTAATTGTTCATAAAACACCATGTACAGAACAATTAATTTTTATTTTTTGTTGCTCTTTTTCGAAAATGTCCGCGTATTCGAAGCCCAATTGTAATAAATCATGTCCGCAACAATCAAAACTATAACACCACCTCGAAAACCCCTAACTGTCCAAAATATAATAATTCAAAGTCATAGTGGATCAATAATGCTCACCTCATTCCAACCATGGGCATTGTTAGCTTGTACGATGGCCTCATAGACGGCATTGTGTTCCAGATTCTTAATGACATACGACATTATGAAATGCGTTGCTCCTAGACGTTGTGGTACCAATTTTATATGAGATTCATGCCATTTTCCTGGGTGTTGATATGTCTCGTTCATCTAAAAATGAATATTTAAATGATGATATTCTTTACTTTATGATAGTTTTGGCAAAAGTTTAGAGTATCATGGACCGTGACTGCGTGTTCGAGTTCGAACTACATAGTATAGTTTGTCGTCTGCCTTTGCAGTTGCAATAATTCTATTTCAATTTGGAATTTATTTGACTCGAAATTAATGAGATATTTATATATTTGGGTCGAATATTATCATTCAGGAAGGATAAAAGGACGAAAGTCGAAAGGACGAGAAGTAAAGTTATTTATTTAGTGTTATTCAAGGAGGAATGTTGACAAATGTTATGTTATGTGTGCTTTGAAATTACAACTTTTCTTGAAAGGAATTTTTGTTTGATTGCTCTTTGGACTAAGGAAATACTTGAAGACTTCCGAAATTTGAATTTCTATAGAATCTTAAAGGGTATTAAGAGGATATCTGAAATTAATTTAAATGGAAAGAAATACTTAATTAGTTAAAAGTATTTTCTTAAACAATTATATTCTGTTTTTTTTTTAAAGAAATCTTTAATACATCTTTAAAAGAAATATAAAAAATATTCTATGAGAAATCTAAAAGAGATAGAGGGAGGTCAATTGTTAGATAGACTTTTAAGTCTAGGTGATTTTTTGTTTGCTTAGATAAGAATAATTTAAGAACTCCCAAACGATACTTTTCTAAGACGAGAAGTCTAAATCCCGACAAATATTACCATTCTTTTCAAAAAATTCTTCAACAAGTATTGTATCCTAAAAAAATATTTCAGTATTCTTACATTCCTAAAGTATAACAACCATTCTAAGGATGTCATGAAAGCGCACTTAGTAAAAATATATTCCCGACCCAAAACCATTATATAAAATATATCCTTCCATAATCTCACTCGAAATCTGAACGGATTGATACGAATCAAATATCAGTGAATGGGTACGTGTTAAAATTATGCAAGCACTGAATGTGAATATATTGTATGAAATATGTTAATCTTGTTTATGCCTTTCAATATGGAGCACACAATTTGCTTCATCTCTACAGCATCATCACATCAGTTGGATATTAAGTTCGGTTCTGCATATTCTAGCGATGGAATTAATTAAAATGAGAATATTTTTAATGATTCCGATGGAAAGAAAATCCGACGTATTCGGATGCAAGGTTCAACGAGTGAAATTTTAATCAAATTAAAAGACTGCGAAACGAAATGAAACGGCTTTTGTAGTTTTGCTAGCCTTTCATTAACATAAGGAACTCTCCGATAACATTTTGTACAACAATGGTATTTTTTTCGTTTGTATAAAATTTTGTATATAAAATAACTTGAATGGAGAGATTATAGTTAATAGCTTTTTTGTGTTATGATCAATTATACAAGGCGAACATCATTTTAGAATGTTTTTATATTTCTACAGTGCGGTTATTTATTGAAATTATTTTAGGGTTTATGATTCATTTTCACCATCTCAACACCAATCGATTGGGATTTCCCAGGTAACCAGATTCCGAAAGTTTGCATATCTAAGATTTATCTATGGTAGTATCATCTGACGGACGGACAGACAGACACAAAGTTGAGGTAGTCGCTTGTAAAATATTTTCGTTTCGGCTTTGACTTCGTCAAATATTTTAAATTTACGATTTAAAATTCCCACCACAAAAAGTGATGCACAAGTATTTATAATCTCTCGTTCAATCTTGTTCAAATAAGTTAAAAGTATATAAAGATAAAAGTAATAATATTATATATTTTTAGAATTGAAATTTCTTTAAAAATCATAATATTAATTATTGAATCATTAATAATAAAACATTTTTTTAATATTTAAATATTTTGAATTCACATTTAAAAAAAATAATTAATATTAAATTTAATCACACAAAAAATTAAAGGTAGAAGAAAAATATTTGTTAATATTTTTTGAGATTTTAAAATTTTTTTAGTATTTTTGAGCATATATTTTAAATTCACAACAATAATAAAATATAAAATTAAAAAAAAAAATATTTCATCATATTTATTAAACAAATTGTCTAAACAACAGTTATTATTTTTATAAATATATATCTAATCATTATTTAATAACTATCATGTAAGATTTTTGTAAATTTAAAAGTAATCATAATAATAATAATAATAATAATAATAATAATAATAAAAAAAAATTGATTCTTTTGTTAAACGTAATTTTTTATGCCTATCCAAATTTGGAAATATATCAAATCAAAAATTGTTAAGCTTTTATAAAATCTTCATTTAATTTAAAAAGTTAAAAATAAATATTTTCACAAATATTAAATCTATTATGTTCAAAAATAAAGATAGATTTTCAAAAACTTAGACAACAAATTTAATTTCGAAATATAACAAATTAAAATTATGAAACTTTAAGAAAAAATTTCATTTAATTTAAAAAGTTAAAAATAACAAAAATAACAAATATTAAGTCTATGTTCAAAAATAAAGATAGCTTTTCAAAAACTTAGAAAAAAAATTAATTTTGATTTTTTTATAATAATGAAAAAAATGTAAAATATAAAATTCATTTATTGTATAAACATAAAATAAAAGATAACTCATTAATTTCATGATTATTGAAATTAAAAATATGGATTTTTGTTTTTTATTTCAATAAATATCAAATTAAAAAAAAATTCAATATAATTTCTTGTAATATTTAACAAGAAACAATTTAACTTAAAAAACAAAATTAGACATGGATAATAAAATTATTAATTTAATTCAATACATTTTTTAATATAAAATGAATACACATAGACTTAAAAATTTAATTAAATTAATTAATGATTAAAAATATAAAGTTAATCAAAAAAAAAAAAAGATTACTCATTAATTTTATGATTATTGAAATTAAAAATATGGATTCTTGTTTTTTATGTCATTAAATATCAAATTAAAAAAAAATAATAACAATTATTTCTTTTAATATTTTTAAATTTTAGAAAATACATTAAACATGGATACAAAATTATTTATTTAATTCAATACATTTTTTAATATAAAATAAATATACAGAGACTTAAAAAATTATTTAAAATGTTATTTATCATTAAAATGTTTAAAAATACAAACTTCTAATATTTTATAATAATGCAAAAAAAATTAAATATAAAGTTCAAATATTTTAAAATATTTAAAAAGAAAAAAAAATGAATTTTTGTTTTTTTTTCAATAAATATAAAAAATATTAAATATAATTTCTTGTATTATTTTTTAAATTTAAGAAACAACATTAAACATGGAATTTTTTTTTTTAATTTTATTCAGTAATTTGTTTAGTACTAAAATAAATATACAGAGACTTACAATATAAAAACTTCTTATATTTAAAGGGAATTCAAATCAAACTGTAGTAAATCATTCTAGAGAAGTTTTATTTTTTTTAAATTAAAAACAGGAAACACAAAAATTTAGATTATCTTTAATAATTATATTTTTAGATTTTGAGTTTAGAAGACAAATTTACAAGAGCATTTGTATATATGAAAGGATTTAATAGATTTTCTTAAAAAAGTAATATTAATTATTAATTAAATGATTAAAATACTTTGAGATTTTGAGTTTAGAAGACAAATTTTTTGTTTTTGTAATTTTGAAAATTTATTAAAAATATTGAATTCCAAGAAATTAAAAAAAAATATATATTTTGAAAATACCTTAAATTTATGGAAAATAATAAGAAATCAACTTAGAAATATTTTTTAAATTTGGTCTGTTTTAATATTTGTAATAACCAAAATTTAAAGAAATATAGAATACTTATATTTTAAAAATATTAAAAAACAAGATAACTAAAAAAATAATTTCTTTTAATATTTCTTAAATTTAAAGACAAAATTGGACATGGATAATAAAATTATTAATTTAATTCAATTATTACCTTTCATAATTAAAATTGGAAATGAATTGAAAATATGTTTAATATTTAAAAGCAACATTATCAGAAAACAAATTAAAAATTTACATATTTTGAGAACGTTAAAAAATGAAAATAATCTACGATTTTGAATTCGTAAACTAACTAAAATTCAGTAATATTCCAAATTGCGGAAATTCTATTGAATTAAATATTTTATTTCTCATTTAAAAACAAATTTAAAATAAGTAAACTTTAGTGCAATTTTAATAATTTTTTGAAAATATTTTTTTTAAGAATTATTAAATTGAAAAAATATTTGTTTTAAAAATACTACAAATTGATAATTATTAAATTAAATAAAACAATCAAAAATTTAATTTTCTTGAATGTTGAACAAAATATATAAACAATAAAAACAATTTCAATAATATAAATATTAAATTTAAAAAAAAATGTGAAACAAGTTTCTTAAATTTTTAACATAAACATTACTTCATAAAGTTATTCAAATTTTTGTTTAAAATATAATAAATAATTTTTTTTTGAATTTGTACTTTTGAAAGAAAAATAATGCAACAAAGTATTATATTTGTTTCAAAAAAATATTTTTTGAAAATTTTTGAAAGCTCGAAATTTTGTTTATTGATTTATTATTAATTATTTAAAATATTGATAATATTGACTATAGATTTTAAAATAAGTTTTAAAAACTACAATTATGTCTTTTTTTGTGTTCCAACAAATCTTAGAAATTGTTAAATTTCAATATTTCAGACAAACTTTTCAATTTAGTAATTTTTGTTTTAACTTACATTTAATAGCTAAAAACAATACAACATTTAAACAATTAAATCTTTAAAAATAAATTAAAAAAATAATAATATATACAAAAAATAGCAGACAATTTAATACGACCTTAACATTTATATCAAATCCTGAGAGAGATTCGTTTCTGTGTTTGTGCACCACTTGTCAATGCCATCTACTTTTTTTTAAAATGTAACTCTTATTTTTCCTCTTGTCTTTGACAATTCCCATACTTTTTCAACAGATTCACTAATAAACTCAAAACCAGCTCCCAAAAACCAATACAAAATGCTATAATACAACCCACAACCAGTTCTCAAACGTTATAGAGAAGATGAAGAGCATGTTTTCAACATAATGCCAAAATGAAATACTTACCAACAACCTCCTGTACAGCAATTTCACATCGGTTATATCAGGAATCGATTCAATCGTCCATGTCAGATTGTAATGATCTAAAGCACCACTCAATGCAGGTGATATAAAATCAGCAGGACCAGGCCGACCACTGACTTCAATATACTTCTTTGTCCGACCGAGAGCATTATCTGCCACACAACTATAGTTACCGAAGTCAGATGACTGAAAGTTTCTGATGTGCAAATTGTATCTGTCATCTCGAGAGTGCATAGAACGTCTGTCAGTGGGATCCAACAGGAATGAATTCTGGTACCAAAGCATCTAAAGAGACAGAGACAGAGACACAAACAAAATGAATATGGAACAAATAAAAATAAAAATGAAAGAACATCACCTCAGAGTTAACATCTCCATGGACAATGCAAACCAAGTCAGCATCGTGTCCTTCCGCAGCATGAATCCAGGACTTCTCTACTGTAATCTCTGGTGGTGCTGTTGTTGTTCGTTGGTTGGTTAGTTGGAGGCCACATGGAATGGAATGGAATGAAAAGACAGAAAAAGTTGGTGATAAATATTCAGTTTCGTTTTATGTGTATATATATATTTTTTGTGGAAAATTGGGTTTGTAAGAAGTTCTTGCTTCCTGGAAATAAGAAAATATATTGAATTGTCAAAAAAAAGAAATGTTGTGACTTTGCTGCATTGGATGAAAATTATGTCAGAAAAAAGTTTGTTCTTTTGAGACTTGACTTTCATATTTTCATATTCTTGTTGG
Organism: Megaselia abdita; assembly: GCA_001015175.1. Classification (NCBI taxonomy): domain Eukaryota; kingdom Metazoa; phylum Arthropoda; class Insecta; order Diptera; family Phoridae; genus Megaselia; species Megaselia abdita. The sequence goes on from JXPG01016910.1 coordinate 14,244, forward strand.
CATTCAATGAAGGTGATCAAAGCTTTCCATTAAGCAAATTAAGTATTTTTGTTGTACATAAAATGTATATACAAGGCACCACAAACTCATAATTTTGTTATGACTTTCGTATATACATTTTCTTCATTTCCTTCAGTTCTTTGGATTTTCTTAATCTCTCAAGATAAAATCGTTTCAAAGAACTTTTAGTTTTATTAAGGAAAAAGGGAACTATTTAATTGTACAAAAGGAGAACTAGTTGTTTCCGAAATTAACCACTATCCTTCCTTCGCCTTTTCACCCACTTAAGAAAGACAGCAAATGGAAGAAGATCCTTCTTCAAATATCCTACATAATAATAAGCAGTAAAATAAGCAAAACCATAGAACCATCTGATGTTTGTTGTATACATTCATATACATTATTTGACTACACTGGTAGTTTTTTGTGTTGTATCTCGATTTTCTGTTGTAGTAAAATTCAATATGACTTTATTAGTAGATATGACCTATATGACTTAACCCCTGAGACATAGTGCCTGAATTCTCTAATACAAATGTTAAGTGTTTGTAAAAGTAACGTCAAAACTAGCGATGGTGGCGCCCCTCCTCTGGCTAAGGAAATAAATCGATCATTGTCAAGAAAGACATATTACTTTAGTCATTCTCAAAAAAGTAATTTAATATATATTTAATATTTTAGTAATTCTCAATCAAGAAAGACTAACTTAATCACGAGGGCAAGTTTGGCATAGGTAAAGATTCTATAGATGGTGGCGCCACCCTTTGAAGTCAATTGAGTTTTTTAAATTTCTGTTTAAAATTGTAACTTCAAAACTCAGTATCCGAGTATGCGTTACAAATTTTTTATTGTGAAACTCACAACACTTCAAGATATTCTATTTCTAAAAAGTATTTGAAAATGTTCCAATACTTATTTCACAACTATTTCTAAATGCTCTTTTGATTCATAACGTTTTTTCGTCTGTCTGTCTGTCTATCTAAATATTATGCAAACTATTGTTTGTAACATTTCTAAAGCTAAAGAAATTCCGAACATGACAGGGTTTTTCCGGTTTAGTTGTGATTTTCAGCCATTCATGATAAAGAAGTTTCAAATAACCAATAGGATTTTTTATTGCATTCTCTCTTTCTGTCTAATTTCTTGAAACTTTCAAGAGATCCTTTAGAATAACAGATTTCTTAAGATGAAATTCAGCATAATTTGTTAGTTTTTTTCTCTGACAAAAAGTAGTAAGTTTTAACCATGTTCTTCAGTTAATATTCCACTAGTTTTCATATGTAATATTTAAAATCAAACTAAATAATAGTATTGATCGTAGTAAGTCTATAATTCTAAACCCGAACATATTTCATTAGATTAAATTCTACATAATTTTTAAGTTTCTTTCTCTGACTAAAAGTAGTAAGTTTTAATCATGTTCTTTAGTTAATGTTCTTTATTCAACTAGTTTTCATATGTAAAATTTAAAATCAAGCTAGAATATTTAGTAAGTCTCTAATTCTAATCCCGAACAGATTTCTTCTGATGAAATTCAACATAATTTGTTTTGTTTCTTTCGCTAACCAAAAGTAGTAAGTTTTAACCATTTGTTATAGTTAATATTATACTGGTTTTCATATGAAAAATTGAAAAATTAAGCTAAATAATAGTATTGACCCTAGTAAGACTCTAATTCTAATCCCGACCCGAACACTTTCTTCGGTTTGGTTGTGATTCTTAGCCAATCAATAATTTTATATCGTAAATCCAGAAAAAAATCGGACGAAATTTCATTTAAATATGTTTGATTTTTCTGGATATTATTGCTTTTATTTAGGTTTTAGGTTATTTCATATTTTAAAATTAATTTTTGACTGAGGTCATAAGTCTCAGGCGTTAATAAACTATAAAAGGAATATTTAATTTCAAAAATACAAAAATCCTTCAAATAATTTGTTGAAACAAAAAATTAGATACACCTTCATGTTCACATCGTATCGTTTAGAAAAACCCTAAGAACCAATACCTTTTCTTACAAAGTTTTTCCATTTATCATCTATCTATTCTATCTATTCTATCTATT
>JXPG01016959.1:0-12307 GCA_001015175.1 Megaselia abdita
AGTTATGCACTAAAATGTCAATTGTTATAGGTCAATTTTCGCTTCCCTAATGATGGGGGTTTGATTGTCTCTCCAGTACCTTTAAAACGCAATAGCAAACTTGAGAATTGGATAAGATTTTCTAAACTAAAATTAAAAATTACTTGAAATATATAAGCTTCCAGAATTTAAGCGCTAGCGCCACCTGGTGTCAATCAATCGAATTTCTGTGACAATATTTACCCTTTCGAATCTAAGTTGCAAGAGGTTTACGAAAGACGTTGCGTTTCGTAGTAGCACTAGGATTTTTTAATAAAATTATTTCAAAGTAGCCAATAAAAAACATAATTGAAATCATAATTATTTCTTTTGAGTGGGGTATGATAGCATTGTCGAAAGCGAAACCTGGGTTACAAGTTCAATTAATAGACATTTTTTTTTTTGTTTAAATAATGTTTTTTTTTTTTTAATTGTTGATTTCAATATTTAATTGTAATAAATTTCAAAATTTTAAATAATGGAATGATTTTCTACAATTTTAATTTTTTTAAATTGTTGTTTGTTTAAAATATAACACAAATGCTTCAGAAAAAAAAAGTGCAAACCCAAACAAAAAGCTAATCTAAATTCTAAATAAATGCGATAACCCCTGATAACACGACGAACCGTTGACTCCATAGCTCTCCATGAATTCGAGACCTTCATATTGTTCGCGCTGCAAAAGAAAACACCGAATGAAAACCGTCCATTTTTATTTCCATTTGAATGAATGAATGAAAAGAAATTTCAAAAAGAAACGATATTTTTCAATAAAATAATCTAAAAAGGAAACACAAAGAAATTATTTTCATTCCCACCAACACAATCTCAAAAAGTAGAACAAAAAACTACGCATGTCAAAAATACATTTTTCATTTTTTTTTTCACAACGCTCTAGAGTAGAGGGGATGCATAAGTATATCTCACTCTCTTCCCCTCTAGAAAAGGCGGTCCCAACTCGTCTCTTTCACACATCTGTCTCTTTCGCAACTTCTTCTCACTAGAGAGAAGTACAGACAATCAAAAAGTTTGTTGGTGGTCTCTGAAAAAGAAACGACAAGAATCACGAAGGAGCGAACCATCGCATCAGTCCGATTCCAAATAATTTCGAGACTGTAAGTGCTGAGAAGCGCACTTCATTTTCTTTTTTTGTTGGATTTGAATTGAAATTTTTGTGGAAAAGAGAGAGGACACAAAAGAGAAAGATAGCTGGTGCTCTTCTTCTTCTTCAACAACACAATACTTATAACCGAATCGTAAGTGTAGTTTTAAAGTAATCTTCGTTCTGTACACATTGAGTGTTCCGTATAAAAATTAGTTTCGCAAGAGTGAGAGAAAATTGGAAGAAAAAAAATAAATAAAAAAAAGTTTATCAACTTGAAGTGAAAGAGAGATAAAGTTTGAAGTGAGTGTGAAAAAAATGGCGCCCTATTGGATTACTGTTTATGGATTACCAGTCTTAAATTAGGTAGGTTTTCTGGTTCCCACAACTCCCACAGAAAATACTCTGAATCTACTCCAAACCGAAAGACCGAAGGAGTGCAGTTATTGTGCAGTGTTGCCAAATTTCAATGAAATCTAACTAAAACTTCCTCTGGGAATTTTATAGTTTTTAGGTAACAAACAAATGTCTACTCGCTCGTCTCGTTCGGTACAACAACAAAAAAAACCATACATTACACTAACACATTGAAAGAGTAATGGGAAAAACAGAGAACACACAGTGAAAAAAAAAAAAACGAAAAACAGAAAAAAAAGAATCGAGGGAGAGAAGGGATTTCACAAAACAATCGAGTCGTCGTCCATTTCGTAGTGCGTTTCGTTGGTTCGTTCAACCTTACAACTCTCTGTGCTCTGATATAAATTTTGTTATGCTTACGATGCGCTTCTTTTTTGGTTCGCATAGTGGGATGGTTTTCTTCTCTTGCGTATTTTATATCTGACGAAAGAATGTTTCATTTATGATTTTATTTCCTTAATTTTTGTTGGATTTTGAATTTTTGTGAAAATTACAATTCTAGTGGAATTTGCAATTCTTGTAAAAATGTACTATTTTTGTAAAGTTTACAATTTTTGTAAAAATTTACCATTTATGTAAAAGAAACTATTTATGAAAAAATATACAATTTATCTAAAAGAAATTATTTATTTGTAAAATTAACCATTTTTGTAAAATACATTTTCTATAAAAATCTATCATTATTTATAAAAATTACAATTTCTGTAAAAATTTACAATATTTGTAAAAATTACAATTTCTATAAAATTAAATATTTCTTATAAACATTTATTTATCTTTGAAAATCTACCATCATTTGTAAAATTAAATATTTCTTATAAAAATTTATTTATCTGTAAAAATCTACCATCATTTGTAAATCTAACCATTTGTGTGTAAAACAATTCCTGTAAAAATCTACAATAATTTGTAAAACTTACAATTCCTTTAAAAATCTACCATAATTTCCAAAAACACAACAAATATGTTGTGCCATTTCCTATGTATTCTCCACAAAACCACCCCACTATGCCCTCGAGGATTTCAAGGGAACCCAAGTAAATCAAGAAGACAAGATGTTAAGTAAAGATGAAGAAAGAAGACGACTGTGCAATATATACACGAAAAAAACGAGAGTTGTTATTACAGACAGACGAAGTGAATGAATGCTAATTGAGATTTTTATGCTGAGGGTTGCTGTTTTCGTACACGGTGAACGAGGATTCAAGACTTTTTTATACCGTCACGTGCTTTATTATAAACTTCGTTTAGCGGAAAGGATATATTGGTTCTTTTTTGTGCAATTAAGTTGTGATTGAAGGATATGTAACAATGATATAGGCAATCAAAACTAGGAAGACTGCAATTTTGTATCGGAATTTATTCTTTTTTTTTGAAAATAATTCTTAAACATAGAAATTCTAATTCTAAAGATTGTAAAGTACTTAGATCAAGAGGTGAACAGGTGCAACATTTTATTCATACTTCTTGAATGTAAAACTACTCGAATACCATTTGGGACACATGTTCGTTTCTCTCTCGACTTAGAAGGTCGTATTTACAAAATGATGATGTGTAATCATTATTTCCATGGAATGTGTTATCATTTAAAGCCAAAGATCATATTACATTGAGTTGGAAGAGTGTTTTTTAAGAATGTATGATAAGACATACTTATTTGGAAGACCTTTTGTTTTGTGGAGCATAATTTTTGTAAGACAATTTAAAACTGTATAAGAGAACTTGAAAATGTGAATTTTACAAAAGGACGAATATGTGTCATGTTTGTATACTCAATCCTCTAAATTTCCATTGATATGTTTGGTATATTTGAGAGTGTCAGGAAGAAACAGAGCGAGAGTCTTTGAAGACTGAGTTTATTTGTAAATTAATAATAAATTTTGGCGATCCTGCCCGGAGACTTAATAAGTAAATTTAGTGCCCATGAAACATTTAAATCGAAGATTAAAAAAATGATATTAAATAACATTGTCTCAGTTTGATTTCTTTACGCCACTGAAATATTTAGAAGGAAACTAAACAGTATTAACCAGAAAATTAATCCTATGAGTTAAATAGAGTTATTTAGGCCTCACTCTTTTCAGAAGAGTGAATTTACTTCTCATTTGTTTAACCGTGTCGGGCAGAATCGCCAGTATTATGTATTCGATAGCTGCTAAAGGAAATCTAAAGAGTCTATATTCAGGATCGCCAAAATGTTTCAATTCTTAATTCAAATGAAGATGACAGGAAAATTATGTTATTTTTTAAGCTGAGGTTCTTGCCTCAAATATTGTGACTCGAACCAAAACTAAACATTTGTTAATTTTAAATATGAAAAAATAAGATGTCAAAGCTAAACATTCTTCAAGATACTATAGCTTATATACCGAGGGGTGAGACACTGCTTCAATCTTTGTACAAAAAAGGTCAGTCTTTTCAGTCCCAGTCTTTGATTTGACAATTCTTCTTGTTTTAGTGTTTTTCTTATTTTTTTTAGAAGATGTTAGGTATATTTGGATAGCTTTTTACACTGTCAGTTTCTATGTGCCGTATTTCAGTCTACATATTCAGTCTTTGTACAAATTTTGGAGAAGTGTACCAAGTGGAGGGTGGTACAAATTTTGGAGAAGTGTACCACACTTGGTACACTTCTCCAAAATTTGTATCAGATCTGTTTAAGTAAATGACTATGAAATTAGCTTTTCTTATATTTTAATTGTTAAGCATTTTGACGATCCTTCCGGAGACTCGTCTATAGAGAATTCAATATTTTAGTACCCATGAAATATAATCATTGTCACAGTTGTTGTCTCCAATTTGTTCCCTCAATTTCGTGATTGCAATAAATTGCTTTATAAAAGAAATTAATGCATTTCTGGTTGCTTTTCTTTCTTTCTCATCAATAATTTCAATTTTCAATCAACTATAAATTTCTTAAATGAAAGTTATTAGTAATTATTGAGAGTATTTGGTTGAAAAAGTATATCAGCCAGAAAAAGTAATCCTATGACAAGACAGAGTTTATTTGTAGAATTTTAATACATTTTGACGACCCTGCCTGGTGACTTGATTAATTACTAGAGGTCTTCGTTCAATACCATTAAAACCTTTTATCCAACATTGTTAAAAGCTTTAAATTCACCCCAAAAATAAAGTTAGTTGGGCCTCACTTTTTTCATTTGAGTGAATTTAATCCTCACGTGATAACCGTGTCGGACAGGATCGCCAACATTGTGTATCCGATAACTGCTAAGGGAACACAAAAGGGTCTCCAGGCAGGATCGCTATAATGTAGGTTTCAATTCTTAAAAGCGTTAAATTCACCTCAAAAATAGGGTTATTCGGGCCTCACTCTTTTCATTAGAGTGAATTTCTATTTTCTTATATGATAAGATATCCAACAAATATCATTGTCTGAATTTGATTTCTTAACGCTACTGAAATATTTAGAAGGAAACTAAAGAGTATTTTGAAAACAAAAAGTCTTGACTATTGAAAAAGTGTTTCAGCCAAAAAATGTATCCTCTTTGAAGACTTATTTTATTTGTGGAACTACAATACATTTTGGCGGTCCTGTCTGGAGACTTTATAACTTACTGGAGTTCTTTCACTGCCCATGACACATTTAAAGAGAAGATGTACTGAGCATAATATAATCTCTCTAATACTTACTGAGCATTTTACGCCAGATTTATAATATTTATAATAATATAAACATTTTTTTTCTTTCTATCAAATGTTGTTCTCCTTTACTTTTATGTGGTTTGACTGCAAATATTCTACAAACTCTGAAGTCATGAACTAGTTTCCATTTTATAATAAGATAGTCGAACACTCAGAAATAGTTTTACATTTTTTTTAATAAAATAAATTTCTAAAAAAATTGAAATCGTAAAATTTCTGAAATTAGTTTAATTTTGTTTGATTTATAAAAGAAATTAATTCAATTTAAAGACTCTGAAGACTTTTATAGCAAATTATATTATGGAGATGGCATTACGATATCGTGGGAATTAACTAGAGACAAAAACTGAAACTAGAGGACTTCGTTCTTTGAAGCACTCTAAGCGAAGATATCCAACAAATTCATTAAAATATCCTCATGATATCATTTAAGTATCGATCAAATCAACGAGTCAATTTCATTCAATAATTTTAAACGAGAATTCAAACCCCATAGTTCCTTCAATTAATATAAAAAGGCGAATATTTGAATTGTCGTTCTTCAAAAATTTGCCAGTTAGCTCGAATATTTCATCTCTGAATACTTTCTAATGAACGAACGATTGATGAATCAAGAATCTTGTGTTGAGGTACTTATTCAATTAAAATTCCTCACAATGATTTTGAATTTTGTTTGTTGATGACTTTTAATTTTGTGGAATATCTTCAATCGTAGAAGACAAAACTGGGATGATTTTTTAATTGTGAGATTACTTTTATCACTTTAATAGCTCCAAATGTCTCTAAGTGATACGAAAACGATATCATGAGGACCCAGACAACAGATATCTTCAGGATGTCTTCGCTTAAAATGTTTCATAGTTTTAAGATACATAACAACTAATCACAATTTAAAATTGTTTTTTGGCGATCCTGCCCGGATACTCTATATAAAAGAATGTTTAGTTTTACTTTCTTACCCTTATTAATCAATTCAACTTATAAAAGAATGTTTAGTTTTACATGTTTCCTCTTAGCAGTCAATTAAACTTATTCTCAAATATTAACTCTTAAAATCAAACATCTTACAATATCCTTTTAAAGAAGAGCTACAAATAGTTTTTGACATTATAAGAAAAACTGCAAATAATTACTTTATCCAGCAAGTAGTGCACCGTGATAAACCACCATAGAAGCCAATTCAATAACCATATTTCCATTAGTATAAGTCATAGCTCATGTTATTCAATTTTAGTAATATGAAATACTATTGTAATGAACATCGAAGCACAGATGGTATTTTGTTCGTAGTTCTAACTTGTTTTACTTGAGAATTCTTACTTGCCAAGGATTTCGTCCAGACTTTGGTTCTCTCATGATCACTTGGAAGTAGTTATCTATCAGGTAGAAATTAAAGGAAGACTAACAGATTAGTAGGATGTCTAATCTTGTAGACAGACGACTTGACAAGAAATTCCTGGCTTGATTCAGAAGACCTCCGATTCTGTCTATAGAGAACTTTATTAATACCAAGAAAATTCCTTTTAACCCTCTAAAACATTAAAACAACCCCACTGTTCCTTTAAGGGATTCCATTGAAAACTGATAAAGCGGATACCGAGTGAGTAAAAAATGAACGAAGAGAATAATAACAGACAGAAGACGAAATTGAATACATGTTTTAGTATTTCGATAATAATTGAGATTTTTAGGCTGTTTCAACACGAAGGTTGTTGCTTAGTTTCTTTATATATATATATATTTCTTCCACTCTTATAAGTGATGTTGTTTTTTGAGTTCTGCTTGATTTGCTTTTCACATGCACCGGTTAGCTTCTTGGACTTGGCTGGTGATTACGTTAACAATACTGGCTTGGTTACTGCTCTTTCCAACAATATAAACCGAATTGAAACACTTTGCGGTTGTTTGGTAATTTCTCGACTTGGTTGTTTTTGTTGGTAGTTCAAATGTTAATTCATTCTAATTAGATGGTAGCGTCAAAAAGAGTTAATGGATATTTTCTTTTTCTATACTATTTTGTGCATACGTTCTTTTCCTCTAGGTCACGTTATAATACTTGTTAGATGGTTAGGTTAGGTTCGGCGCTCTAAAATAAGCAGATGTTCTTCATTTGCTTTGTTCTTTCAGTTCAGATGGGTTTTGTGAGATTAAATTGTTGGGAAGATTACTTGGAAGAAGTTTTTTGTTTAATATTATGGATATTTTTAATTAAAGTTAAAATATGGATGGAAATAGAAACCTCAATCCAATCTCCACAGTAATCCGTGAAAAATACGAGAAACCTTTCCTTTGATGAGATTTTCTCGCTATCAACTTTACGATACAAAAGGATAATCCTCAGAACACATGTCGTAAACTGTATTGGTTGGAAATAAACCTCAAACTGATGGAATAACCCTAATTTATTCCCAACCCTTTTCATGTTCGTTTTGTATTACTTTATGATATATTATTGAAAGGATATTTGAAAAGGATATTATGATTTTTAAGAAGGTATTACCTTGGGAGTAATTGGCATAATTCTGAATGTGTATGAAAGTTTGTTGAGAAAAGGTAATGGGATCAACAGATATGACACAGATTTTGGTATATATGAGACTGTTCAAAATATGAGAGATTTCTTCAAAGACTTAAAATAAACTAATGTTTAGTTTTAGGTCGATGCACAATATTTTAGAACCAAAGTCCACAACTTCAAAATTAAAATCGATCCCCTATGTTCAAAATTAAAAGCTATACATTATGGCGATCCTGCCTGGAGTCTTCTCTTTCTTTAAGCAGTCATCGGAAACACAATGTTGGCGATCCTGCCTGGAGACTTCTCTCAGGCAGTTTTCGGAAAACCAATGTTGGCAATCCTGCCGGGAGACTCTTCTTCTTTAAGCAGCCATCGGAAACACAATGTTGGCGATCCTGCCTGGAGACTTCTCTTCTTACTTTAAGAATTCATCGTAAACACAATGTTGGCGATCCTGCCTGGAGACTTCCCATCTTTAAGCAGTCAAATACCCTATTTTCTATTGTAACTGACGAATAAAACTAAAATCCCTAAAAAACAAGACCTGAACAACAAACAATAAGTGCAGTAGCAAATATGAATGAAGAGCACAATAAACTGAGTTCATAAAGTTTTATGTCTTAATTGACGGCCTAGTAAAACACAATCAATTTGTGTCAACCCTTTAAATAACGACATATAGTAAATTTACTTGATATATTGTGATCACTTCAAAACGATCACCGAATGATTTCATCACAACCTGGTTCTATTGTTTGAGTTTTATGTTCTGTTCTTTTCTCATGTTGATGTATGTTGCTTCTGATGTTCTCGTTGTGTGCGGCAAAAACAAGTACCACCATCGGCAACGACGAGATCATAAATTTCTTCAGGTATATCATTGATGATGATTATTATTGATGAAGTATCTGAATAAATAAATTTTTTTTGGTTTTTATGATTTTATGAAAGACCGAAAGAAAACAAATAAACTGTGTTGTGTCTACCTTATTGTGTTGGGTGTATCAGTCGGTTGGTTTAGGTGAGCGGCATAGGGTTTATATATTTTTGATGTCGGCTTCGGGAAGGCTCGAATTTCTGTTTAGTACATTGTTCGTATAGATGGATATGGAAGCTTTTTATTGTACTACAATGTTGCATTCAATAATTTCTTCCTAATACCAATCAATAAATTCAGTAAGACTTCGGATTATCTCCACTTCACACCCCTTACTTTATCTCATTAAAAACACTTTGTCTCATTTTTCGTCCTCAGTTATTTCTACGATATCCTGAATTCATCACCATGACATAATTTGCTAATGATAAGAGCACAATGATAAGAGCCGTTAGAGATTCTTAACAAAAATATAATTCCTGGCCTGTTGACTTTACTGTCGATTGAAGGTATTCTACAAACTCGAAGCCTTTTCTTGCTCCGATGAAGTGTTTCGTTTCAGGAAAACATCAGAAATTTTTCTTTTCTAATATATTACTATGTTTCTAGTTTTTTCCAAATCTATGCGAACTTGTATCTTCTTCAAAATTAGACCATTGTGACAAGGCTAGTAAGATTCTGAATCGAGCTAAGAATTTGAGTAAAAGTCAAATTCTAATCCCGAACACTGTCAAGTTTTGTTCGCTTTAGCAGTGAAGACATCGCTATGATATGCAATTGATAATGGAGGTGTCATCAAGATATCGTGAGGACCAACTGTGTTGTTTAGTTCGTCTTTTATATGAAAAATTACAGTCATAGAATAAATAAATCCCCGTTAGCTATAATTTATGCCTTAAAAACCAGCCAAAAACAAACAATAGCCCTAATCCTTCATATTAAAAGACACTTTAATCACAATTTAATTACCATTACCACCTTTCATCTTATTATCATAAGAAAGCCTCCACCAAAACCCAACCATTATATAAACAAGGAAGCTAATTAAAATTACCAATAGACTCTTGTCAAATGTGCATTGAAAGTTAATGCAACGCCATGCCATGCCCTACCGACTCACACACCTCACTCACTAAACAAACCGATGGCTCATCAGAAAGGAAGTTGGTTTAAAATAACAAACGAAATCCGACGAACGACAGTATGTCAGTTGCATTGTCAAGCAAGCAGTCAGTCTGCCAGACACGCAGGTATAATAATATTGCAACTGCAGTTTCTTTAGAAATTGTGCATCAGACATCTAACACCTCGTCAAAGGTGAGTGAGGGAAACGTAGGGAATGGAACGATGACTATGACTATATTCAATTCAACAACATTTTATAATTGGATTTTCTTTCTTTCTCGCAAAGAGGCGATTGCAGGAGGTAAGAAGGATGAAAAAGAAATTTTAATTAGGGTACTTTCTGTACTGTGGGAGCAAGCAACTGGTGTTGTATATATATACATATATTGTTGGTTGGTTTGTTGATTGTTTTCTGTTACCTAGGAGTTTAGAATTTGTCTTGTAAAATATTTTAATTGGTTCATAAGAAGCGGATGCTAGGCATAAGACATAGTGTTAATTAGTTTGGTTGTCTTTAAGGATTCTGACTTTGAAAATATTGCTTGATTTAATCACTGAGACTATTTTTAACAGTTGTTGGGTTTTGCCAATATAAAGTTCTTTACAGTTTAAGAGAAAGGAATAAGTTCTAACATTTTCCAAAATACATTATATTTCGTGCTTATTCTTAATGACACAGGCAGACATTTCCCACAATACAATCCTTTTTCGTCCTTTCGTGTTTAAAGAAACGAAAAATCTCCTCAGTTTATAAAAATATGTTCAGGTTCTTAACGAGTGTAAGAGAATAATTTGGTTGACTTTACAAATAGTCTTAATTTATTCACTGAGATTATTTTGAAATGTTGTTGAGTTTTGCCAATGTAAAATTCTTCACAGTTCGAGAGTAACGAACCAATTAAGATATTTCCGAAAATACATCCTTTTTCGTCCTTTCGTATTTAATTAAATGAAAAACTTCCTAAACTTTTAAAAACACGTTAGTTTTCTTAAAAATTATAAGAGAATACAATTGTTTTGTTACTTTTAAGGATTTGCTTTTAATTCCTAGAAATAGTTGATTTTGAAAATAGTCTTAAATTAGTCACTGAGATTACTTTGAACAGTTGTTGAGTTTTACCAATATAAAATTCTTCACAGTTTGAGAGTAACGAATAAAACCTGACATTTACCAAAATACATTCTTTTTCGTATTTAATTAAATGAAAAACTTCCTAAACTTTTTAAAAACACGTTAGTTTTCTTAAACATTATTTTGTTACTTTTAATGATTTCCTTACAATTCTTAGAAACAGTTGACTTTGAAAATAGTATACTTAATTTAATCACTGATACTATTTTTAACAGTTGTTGGGTTTTGCCAATATAAAATCCTTCACAGTGTGATGAGTTCTTTTTCATCCTTTCGTGTTTATTGTAATTATGTTTAATGAAACGAAAAATCTACTCAATTTATAAAAAATATGTTCATGTTTAAAGGATTTGCTTTTAATTCCTAGAAACAGTTGATTTTGAAAATAGTCTTAAATTACTCACTGAGATTATTTTGAACAGTTGTTGAGTTTTACCAATATAAAATTCTTCACAGTGTGAGTGATTTCCTTTAATTTTTTAACGAACGAATCCAGACATTTTTCAAAATACACTCTTTTTCATCCTTTCGTGTTTATTGTAATTGTGTTTAATGAAACATGTTTTTAATTAGTGTAAAAGAGTACAAGTGTTTCTTTTAAGGATTTCCTTATAATTCTTAAAACCGTTGACTTTGAAAATAATATACTTAATTTAATCACTGAGACTAGTTTTAACAGTTATTGGGTTTTGCCAATATAAAGATTTTACAGTTTACTTTTTTCAAAGAGTAACGAACATTTTTAGGGATTTGCTTATAATTCTAAGAAACTGTTGAATTTCAAAATAGTTAACAGTTGTTGGGTTTTGCCAATATAAAATCTTTCACAGTTTGAGTGATTTCGTTTCTTTTTTTAACGAACAAATCCAGACATTTCCCAAAATACATCCTTTTTCGTCCTTTCGTGTTTAAAGAAACGAAAAATCTCCTCAATTTATAAAAAATATGTTCATGTTTAAAGGATTTGTTTTTAATTCCTAGAAACAGTTGACTTTGAAAATAGTTTTAATTTACTCATGAAATTAATGAAACGAAAAATCTCCACAATTCGTGATTTTAATTAGTGTAAAAGAGTACAAGTGTTTCTTTTAAGGATTTCCTTATAATTCTTAGAAACAGTTGACTTTGAAAATAATATACTTAATTTAATCACTGAGACTATTTTTAACAGTTATTGGGTTTTGCCAATATAAAGATTTTACAGTTTACTTTTTTCAAAGAGTAACGAACATTTTTAGGGATTTGCTTATAATTCTAAGAAACTGTTGAATTTCAAAATAGTTAACAGTTGTTGGGTTTTGCCAATATAAAATCTTTCACAGTTTGAGTGATTTCGTTTCTTTTTTTAACGAACAAATCCAGACATTTCCCAAAATACATCCTTTTTCGTCCTTTCGTGTTTTTTGTAATTATGTTTAATAAATCGAGAAATCTCATCAATTTATAAAAATA